>WNWK01003375.1:0-169324 GCA_009830355.1 Cherax destructor | reverse complement strand
ACAGTCCATCCGGGCTGGGCTAGCAGTTTAGTTCCACGGGGCAATAAGCCCAGTACCCTGGGCTGGTAGCAGGTTTAGTCCAGGGCACCATACAGTCCAGTACCCTGGGCTGGGCTAGCAGGTTTAGTTCCACGGGGCACCATACAGTCCGTACCCTGGCTCTCTAGCAGGTTTAGTTCCACGGGGCCCCAAATACAGTCCAGTACCCTGGGCTCGGCTAGCAGGTTTAGTTCCAGGGGCACCATACAGTCCGGTACCCTGGGCTCGGCTAGCAGGTTTAGTTCCACGGGGCACCATACAGTCCGGTACCCTGGGCTCGGCTAGCAGGTTTAGTTCCACGGGGCACCATACAGTCCAGTACCCTGGGCTCAGCTAGCAGGTTTAGTTCCAGGGGCACCATACAGTCAGTACCCTGGGCTCGGCTAGCAGGTTTAGTTCACGGGGCACCATACAGTCCAGTACCCTGGGCTCGGCTAGCAGGTTTAGTTCCACGGGGCACCATACAGTCCAGTACCCTGGGCTCGGCTAGCAGGTTTAGTTCCACGGGCACCATACAGTCAGTACCCTGGGCTCGGCTAGCAGGTTTAGTTCCACGGGCACCATACAGTCCAGTACCCTGGGCTCGGCTAGAGGTTTAGTTCCAGGGCACCATACAGTCCAGTACCCTGGGCTCGGCTAGCAGGTTTAGTTCCACGGGGCACCATACAGTCCAGTACCCTGGGCCCCGGCTAGCAGGTTTAGTTCCACGGGGCACCATACAGTCCAGTACCCTGGGCTCGGCTAGCAGGTTTAGTTCCACGGGCACCATACAGTCCGGTACCCTGGGCTCGGCTAGCAGGTTTAGTTCCACGGGGCACCATACAGTCCGGTACCCTGGGCTCGGCTAGCAGGTTTAGTTCCACGGGGCACCATACAGTCCGGTACCCTGGGCTCGGCTAGCAGGTTTAGTTCCACGGGGAAGATACAGTCCAGTACCCTGGGCTCGGCTAGCAGGTTTAGTTCCACGGGGCACCATACAGTCCAGTACCCTGGGCTCGGCTAGCAGGTTTAGTTCCACGGGGCACCATACAGTCCAGTACCCTGGGCTCGGCTAGCAGGTTTAGTTCCACGGGGCACCATACAGTCCGGTACCCTGGGCTCGGCTAGCAGGTTTAGTTCCACGGGGCACCATACAGTCCGGTACCCTGGGCTCGGCTAGCAGGTTTAGTTCCACGGGGCACCATACAGTCCGGTACCCTGGGCTCGGCTAGCAGGTTTAGTTCCACGGGGCACCATACAGTCCAGTACCCTGGGCTCGGCTAGCAGGTTTAGTTCCACGGGGCACCATACAGTCCAGTACCCTGGGCTCGGCTAGCAGGTTTAGTTCCACGGGGCACCATACAGTCCAGTACCCTGGGCTCGGCTAGCAGGTTTGTTCCACGGGGCACCATACAGTCCGGTACCCTGGCTCGGCTAGCAGGTTTAGTTCCACGGGGCACCATACAGTCCGGTACCCTGGGCTCGGCTAGCAGGTTTAGTTCCACGGGGCACCATACAGTCCAGTACCCTGGGCTCGGCTAGCAGGTTTAGTTCCACGGGGCACCATACAGTCCAGTACCCTGGGCTCGGCTAGAGGTTTAGTTCCACGGGGCACCATACAGTCCGGTACCTGGGCTCGGCTAGAGGTTTAGTTCCACGGGGCACCATACAGTCCGGTACCCTGGGCTCGGCTAGCAGGTTTAGTTCCACGGGGCACCATACAGTCCAGTACCCTGGGCTCGGCTAGCAGGTTTAGTTCACGGGGCACCATACAGTCCAGTACCCTGGGCTCGGCTAAGGTTTAGTTCCACGGGGCACCATACAGTCCGGTACCCTGGGCTCGGCTAGAGGTTTAGTTCCACGGGGCACATACAGTCCAGTACCCTGGGCTCGGCTAGCAGGTTTAGTTCCAGGGGCACCATACAGTCCAGTACCCTGGGCTCGGCTAGCGGTTTAGTCCACGGGGCACCATACAGTCCAGTACCCTGGGCTCGGCTAGCAGGTTTAGGTCCACGGGCACCATACAGTCCGGTACCCTGGGCTCGGCTAGCAGGTTTAGTTCCACGGGGCACCATACAGTCCAGTACCCTGGGCTCGGATAGCGGTTTAGGTCCACGGGGCACCTACAGTCCGACCCTGGGCTCGGCTAGCAGGTTTAGTTCCACGGGCACCATACGTCCAGTACCCGGCTCGGCTAGCATGTTTAGTTCCACGGGGCACATACAGTCCGGTACCCTGGGCTCGGCTAGCAGGTTTAGTTCCACGGGCACCATACAGTCCGGTACCCTGGGCTCGGCTAGCAGGTTTAGTTCCACGGGGCACCATACAGTCCGGGTACCCTGGGCTCGGCTAGCAGGTTTAGTTCCACGGGGCACCATACAGTCCAGTACCCTGGGCTCGGCTAGCAGGTTTAGTTCCACGGGGCACCATACAGTCCAGTACCCTGGGCTCGGCTAGCAGGTTTAGTTCCACGGGGCACCATACAGTCCAGTACCCTGGGCTCGGCTAGCAGGTTTAGTTCCACGGGGCACCATACAGTCCAGTACCCTGGGCTCGGCTAGCAGGTTTAGTTCCACGGGGCACCATACAGTCCGTACCCTGGGCTCGGCTAGCAGGTTTAGTTCCACGGGCACCATACAGTCCAGTACCCTGGGCTCGGCTAGCAGGTTTAGTTCCACGGGGCACCATACAGTCCGGTACCCTGGGCTCGGCTAGCAGGTTTAGTTCACGGCACCATACAGTCCGTACCTGGGCTCGGCTAGCGGTTTAGTTCCACGGGGCACCATACAGTCGGTACCCGGGCTGGTAGAGGTTTGTCCACGGGGCACCATACAGTCGTACCCTGGGCTCGGCTGAGTTTAGTTCCACGGGCACCATCAGTCCAGACCCTGGCTCGGCAGAGGTTTAGTCCACGGGCCCATACAGTGTACCCGGGCTCCTGAGTTTAGTTCCGGGCACTACAGTCCGTACCCTGGGCCCTGGGTTTGTTCCCGGCACCATACAGTCCGTACCCGGGCTGCTGCAGGTTTAGTTCCACGGGCACCATACAGTCCAGTACCTGGGCTCGGCTAGAGTTTAGTTCCACGGGCACCATACAGTCCGTACCCTGGCTCGGCTAGGTTTAGTTCACGGCACCATACAGTCCGTACCCTCTCGCAGGTTTATCGGCACCTAGTCCGGTGCCTGGTTAGTTCCAGGGGCACCTACAGTCCAGTACCCGGGCTCGGCTGCGGTTTAGTTCCACGGGCACCATAAGTCAGTACCCTGGGCTCGGCTAGCAGGTTTAGTTCCACGGGGCACCATACAGTCCGTACCCTGGGCTCGGCTACGTTTAGTTCCACGGGCACCTTCCTACGGGGACCATCAGTCCAGTACCCTGCCTGGTAGCAGGTTTAGTTCCACGGGCTCCTAGTCCAGTACCTAGGCTCGGCTAGCGGTTTAGTTCCAGGGCACCTACAGTCCAGTACCCTGGGCCGGCAGTTTAGTTCCACGGGGCACCATACAGTCCAGTCCTGGCTGGCTAGCAGGTTTAGTTCCACGGGGCACCATACAGTCCAGTACCCTGGGCTCGGCTAGCAGGTTTAGTTCCACGGGGCACCAAAGTCCAGTACCCTGGCTGGTACAGGTTTGTTCCACGGGGCACCCATCCAGTCCGGTCGGCTGGGTTTAGTTCCACGGGGCACCATACAGTCCGGTACCCTGGGCTCGGCTAGGCATGTTTAGTTCCACGGGCACCCATCACATCCGGGCTCGGCTGCAGGTTTAGTTCCACGGGCACCATACAGTCCGGTACCCTGGGCTCGGCTAGCAGGTTTAGCTCCAGGGGCACCATACAGCCGGTACCCTGGGCTCGGCTAGCGGTTTAGTTCCAGGCGAGAACAGTCCGTACCCTGGGCTCGGCTAGCAGGTTTAGTTCCACGGGGCACCATACAGCCGGCCTGGCTGGCTCAGGTTTAGCCACGGGGCACCATACAGTCCAGTACCCTGGGCTCGGCTAGCAGGTTTAGTCCACGGGCACCATACAGTCCAGTACCCTGGGCTCGGTCAGGTTTAGTTCCACGGGGCACCACGTCCAGTCCCTGGGCTGTAGGCAGGTTTAGGTCCAGGGCCCTCGTCCAGTTCCCTGCGTCTAGCAGGTTTAGTCCCGGGGCCCACAGTCCGTACCAGGCTCGGCTACGGTTTGTTCCACGGGGCACCCGTCGGTACCTTGTCGGCACGGGTCCTACACCGGACCTAGTCCGGTACCTGGTCACGGCAGCTTTAGTCCCGGGGCACCGTAAGTCCGGACCCTGGGTCCGGGCTGACGGTTTGGTCCGGGCCATCAGTCCGGTACCCTGGGCCGGCTAGCAGCTTTAGTTCCACGGGCACCATCAGTCCGGTACCCTGGGCTCGGCTAGCAGTTTAGTTCCACGGGGCACCATACAGTCCGGTACCCTGGGCCGGCTAGCAGGTTTAGTTCCACGGGCACCATACAGTCCAGTACCCTGGCTCGGCTAGCAGGTTTAGTTCCACGGGCACCATACAGTCCAGTACCCTGGGCTCGGCTAGCAGGTTTAGTTCCACGAGGCACCATACAGTCCAGTACCCTGGGCTCGGCTAGCAGGTTTAGTTCCACGGGGCACCATACAGTCCGGTACCCTGGGCTGGCTAGCAGGTTTAGTTCCACGAGGCACCATACAGTCCAGTACCCTGGGCTCGGCTAGCAGGTTTAGTTCCATGGGGCACCATACAGTCCAGTACCCTGGGCTCGGCTAGCAGGTTTAGTTCCACGGGGCACCATACAGTCCAGTACCCTGGGCTCGGCTAGCAGGTTTAGGTTCACGGGGCACCATACAGTCCGGTACCCTGGGCTCGGCTAGCAGGTTTAGTTCCACGGGGCACCATACAGTCCTGTACCCTGGGCTCGGCTAGCAGGTTTAGTTCCACGGGCACCATACAGTCCGGTACCCTGGGCTCGGCTAGCAGGTTTAGTTCCACGGGGCACCATACAGTCCAGTACCCTGGGCTCGGCTAGCAGGTTTAGTTCCACGAGGCACCATACAGTCCAGTACCCTGGGCTCGGCTAGCAGGTTTAGTTCCACGGGGCACCATACAGTCCGGTACCCTGGGCTCAGCTAGCAGGTTTAGTTCCACGGGGCACCATACAGTCCGGTACCCTGGGCTCGGCTAGCAGGTTTAGTTCCACGGGGCACCATACAGTCCAGTACCCTGGGCTCGGCTAGCAGGTTTAGTTCCACGGGGCACCATACAGTCCAGTACCCTGGGCTCGGCTAGCAGGTTTAGTTCCACGGGGCACCATACAGTCCGGTACCCTGGGCTCGGCTAGCAGGTTTAGTTCCACGAGGCACCATACAGTCCAGTACCCTGGGCTCGGCTAGCAGGTTTAGTTCCATGGGGCACCATACAGTCCAGTACCCTGGGCTCGGCTAGCAGGTTTAGTTCCACGGGGCACCATACAGTCCGGTACCCTGGGCTCAGCTAGCAGGTTTAGTTCCACGGGGCACCATACAGTCCAGTACTTTGGGCTCGGCTAGCAGGTTTAGTTCCACGGGGCACCATACAGTCCAGTACCCTGGGCTCGGCTAGCAGGTTTAGTTCCACGGGGCACCATACAGTCCAGTACCCTGGGCTCGGCTAGCAGGTTTAGTTCCACGGGGCACCATACAGTCCGGTACCCTGGGCTCGGCTAGCAGGTTTAGTTCCACGAGGCACCATACAGTCCAGTACCCTGGGCTCGGCTAGCAGGTTTAGTTCCATGGGGCACCATACAGTCCAGTACCCTGGGCTCGGCTAGCAGGTTTAGTTCCACGAGGCACCATACAGTCCAGTACCCTGGGCTCGGCTAGCAGGTTTAGTTCCACGGGGCACCATACAGTCCGGTACCCTGGGCTCAGCTAGCAGGTTTAGTTCCACGGGCACCATACAGTCCGGTACCCTGGGCTCGGCTAGCAGGTTTAGTTCCACGGGGCACCATACAGTCCAGTACCCTGGGCTCGGCTAGCAGGTTTAGTTCTACGGGGCACCATACAGTCCAGTACCCTGGGCTCGGCTAGCAGGTTTAGTTCCACGGGGCACCATACAGTCCGGTACCCTGAGCTCGGCTAGCAGGTTTAGTTCCACGAGGCACCATACAGTCCAGTACCCTGGGCTCGGCTAGCAGGTTTAGTTCCATGGGGCACCATACAGTCCAGTACCCTGGGCTCGGCTAGCAGGTTTAGTTCCACGGGGCACCATACAGTCCGGTACCCTGGGCTCAGCTAGCAGGTTTAGTTCCACGGGGCACCATACAGTCCGGTACCCTGGGCTCGGCTAGCAGGTTTAGTTCCACGGGGCACCATACAGTCCAGTACCATGGGCTCGGCTAGCAGGTTTAGTTCCACGGGGCACCATACAGTCCAGTACCCTGGGCTCGGCTATTAGGTTTAGTTCCACGGGGCACTATACAGTCCGGTACCCTGGGGTCGGCTAGCAGGTTTAGTTCCACGAGGCACCATACAGTCCAGTACCCTGGGCTCGGCTAGTAGGTTTAGTTCCATGGGGCACCATACAGTCCAGTACCCTGGGCTCGGCTAGCAGGTTTAGTTCCACGAGGCACCATACAGTCCAGTACCCTGGGCTCGGCTAGCAGGTTTAGTTCCATGGGGCACCATACAGTCCAGTACCCTGGGCTCGGCTAGCAGGTTTAGTTCCACGGGGCGCCATACAGTCCAGTACCCTGGGCTCGGCTAGCAGGTTTAGTTCCACGGGGCACCATACAGTCCAGTACCCTGGGCTCGGCTAGCAGGTTTAGTTCCATGGGGCACCATACAGTCCAGTACCCTGGGCTCGGCTAGCAGGTTTAGTTCCACGGGGCACCATACAGTCCAGTACCCTGGGCTCGGCTAGCAGGTTTAGTTCCATGGGGCACCATACAGTCCAGTACCCTGGGCTCGGCTAGCAGGTTTAGTTCCACGGGGCACCATACAGTCCGGTACCCTGGGCTCGGCTAGCAGGTTTAGTTCCATGGGGCACCATACAGTCCAGTAAGGTGTAGGGAGTAAGGAAAGGGATGGCAGGGTGTAGGGAGTAAGGAAGGGGTTGGTAGAGTGCAGGGGTGAGGAAGGGGTTGGTAGGGTGTAGGGGTTAGGAAGGAGTTGATAGGGTGGAGGGGTTGGTAGTGTGGAGGGGTTGGTAGGGTTCAGGGGTGAGGAAGGGATTGGTAGGGTGCAGGGGTTAGGAAGGTGTTGGTAGGGTGTAGGGGTTGGGAAGGAGTTGATAGGGTGCAAGGGTTAGGAAGGGGTTGGTAGGGTGCAGGGGTGAGGAAGGGGTTGGTAGGGTGCAAGGGTTAGGAAGGGGTTGGTAGGGTGTAGGGGTGAGGAAGGAGTTGATAGGGTGAAGGGGTTAGGAAGGGGTTGGTAGGGTGCAGGGGTGAGGAAGGGGTTGGTAAGGTGCAGGGGTGAGGAAGGGGTTGTAGGGTGTAGGGGTTAGGAAGGAGTTGATAGGGTGCAGGGGTTGGTAGGGTTCAGGGGTGAGGAAGGGATTGGTAGGGTGCAGGGGTTAGGAAGGGGTTGGTAGGGTTAAGGGGTGAGGAAGGAATTGGTAGGGTGCAGTGGTTTGGAAGGGGTTGGTAGGGTGTAGGGGTTGGAAAGGAGTTGATAGGGTGTAGGGGTTAGGAAGGGGTTGGTAGGGTGCAGGGATGAGGAAGGGGTTGGTAGGGTGTAGGGGTGAGGAAGGGGTTGGTAGGGTGCAGGGATGAGGAAGGGATTGGTAGGGTGAAGGGGTGAGGAAGGGGTTGGTAGGGTGTAGGGGTGAGGAAGGAGTTGGTAGGGTGCAGGGTGAGGAAGGGGTTGGTAGGGTGCAGGGGTGATGAAAGGGTTGGTAGGGTGCAGGGGTGAGGAAGGGGTTGGTAGGGTGCAGGGGTGAGGAAGGAGTTGGTAGGGTGCAGGGGTGAGGAAGGGGTTGGTAGGGTGCAGGGGTGATGAAAGGGTTGGTAGGGTGCAGGGGTGAGGAAGGGGTTGGTAGGGTGTAGGGGTGAGGAAGGGGTTGGTATGGTGCAGGGGTGAGGAAGGAGTTGGTAGGGTGCAGGGGTGAGGAAGGGGTTGGTAGGGTGCAGGGGTGAGGAAGGAGTTGATAGGGTGTAGGGGTTAGGAAGGGGTTGGTAGGGTGCAGGGGTGAGGAAGGGGTTGGTAGGGTGGAGGGGTGAGGAAGGGGTTGGTAGGGTGCAGGGGTGAGGAAGGGGTTGGTAGGGTGCAGGGGTGAGGAAGGGGTTGGTAGGGTGCAGGGGTGAGGAAGGGGTTGGTAGGGTGCAGGGGTGAGGAAGGGGTTGGTAGGGTGCAGAGGTAGGCTGAGTGTGAGGTAAGGGTCGACACATCCTCTAACAAGGTAGTTACAAGGGAGGTAATCGCTGTCTGGCCACGCGTCAAGGGTTAACAAGACACTGTCCGATTACTTGCTCTCCGCTGCCGACTTCAGCCTCGTCTCTCCTCTCACAACACACCACCATCTGCGTAATTATCGTCTTCCTTAACTGTTTTCTACCAGCTGGGTAACTATCGTCTCCCCTCACTGTTAACCACTAACTAGGTTACCATAGTCTCCGTCATATGTAAAATTCCTTGTGTATTTTACCTAAATGCAATGCGGCAGACATTATCGTTCGGACTAGACAGTCACGTAAGTAACAACAAAATAATGAGAGACAATATTAAGCATCACTAGACAAATATTATAACTTGATTTTGTTAGCTAGCGAATGAGGTATAATAGAGCTACAAAAAATGCTCTAAAGAAGCGGACGAGGCGAGTGAATGAAGGTAAGCCAGGAGCGAGGATAGGGACAAGTGCGCGCGCCACAATAATGGCGGTAAAGAAGCCTGAAGTGGTCACAACATTGGGACAGATGACAGCCGCTGGGCGTCCCGCGCCTCGTATTTTGATATCACGTGATTGATGGTGACCTTATTAAAGAGGGATTACGTAGGAACGTGTGGACGGTGAAAGGAAAGGAGTGACCTTCCTGGAGGAACGTGTGCACAGTGAAAGGAGTGACCTTCCTGGAGGAACGTGTGCATGGTGAAGGAAAGGCGTGACCTTGCCGGAAGAACGTGTGCACGGTGAAGGGAAGGAGTGACCTTGCCGGAAGAACGTGTGCACGGTGAAGGGAAGGAGTGACCTTGCCGGAAGAACGTGTGCACGGTGAAGGGAAGGAGTGACCTTCCCGGAAGAACGTGTGCACGGTGAAGGGAAGGAGTGACCTTCCTGCCGCTGTCATTGTTCTTACCTTCATCGCCGACCAGATGTTTTGATCAAATGTCCTTAATATGCCTGTGAGGTAATATAGTGTAACTAACTTTAGAAGTTTGTACACAAGATGACGTCAGAAGTAAGTGTGGTGTTGTCAAGGAGTCTACCCTCGCAGCCTCCCTCACCAGGAATACCTCTCACAGCTGATCTAAAACTCATTGAGGATGCTTACACTGCCCTCACAGTCTTACACTGCCCTCACAGTCTTACACTGCCCTCACAGTCTTACACAGTCCTCACAGTCTTACACTGCCCTCATCTTGACCTGTCCTCTTATCTCGCCCCTGGCCATTTTTCCATGACCCCATGTTGGTCTTCTGTGACCTTTCTCTAGTTTGACCTCGGGGTGCTCGTTTCTGTGTCTGGTATGCAATTGATAAAACCCACAGTGTAAAGTCATGGAGAAGATTATCAGAAGAGTGATGGAGCACCTAGAAAGGAATGAGCTTATACACGATAACCAGCACGGTGTCAAGGAAGGAAAATCCTTTGTCACAAACCTACTGGAGTTTTACGACAAGGTGACAGAAGACAAGAGAGAGAGAGTGGGTAGACTGATTTCACAGCCTTGAATCAAAAGTTGCAGCACAAACTTCTAAGTTCATTGCTCTCCTGTATTTCACTGTATGTATTTTTCACTGAATATATTTTTCACTGTATGTATTTTTCACTATGTATTTTTCACTATGTATTTTTCACTTTGTATTTTTCACTATGTATTTTTCATTGTATGTATTTTTCACTGTATGTATTTTTCACTGTATATATTGTGCATTGTCTGCTGAGTTCTTGTTCTCTGAGAAAATGATTTCATTTCACAGGTTTGTAAATAATTTCTCTAGAATTTTCAAAGTTTAATTTATAATGAATCTTTCTCACCTATGTTTCAAGGAAGTACAGTTCCAGATCAGGCCTCTCGGTGGATCAAAGCCTGATCAACCAGGCTGTTACTGTTACGAACGAACCACAGCCCGGCTGGTCAGGTACTGATCTGAGAAACCTCTCCAGTTTCCTCCTGAAGACAACCAGAGATTTATTGGTAACTCCACTTCTGCAGGGAGGGCGTTGCAGAGTCAGGGACCCCTGACCAGCTTTCTCTTAGTGTACTCGCCGAACCTCTGATGTTCATTGGAGACATGTACCTTCTACTAAGACTATTATTGTCATAGAAACTTGGAGAGAAGCCACATCAAAGTGAGGAACTCTGGTTATACTGGGTGAGTAGTTTATCACTTGTGGAAAATAGCTGAGAGCTGCTCACAGTATTCTCTATATTGTCTTGTGACGTGACAAAATATACCTATATATATATATATATATATATATATATATATATATATATATATATATATATATATATATATATATATATAATTATAAACACATCGGCCGTTTCCCACCAAGGCAGGGTGGCCTGACAAAGAAAAACTTTCATCATTCACTCCATCACTGTCTTGCCAGAGGCGTGCTTACACTACAGCTACAAAACTGCAACATAACACCCCTCCTTCAGAGTGCTGGCACTGTACTTCCCATCTCCAGGAATCAAGTCCGGCCTGCCGGTTTCCCTGAAACCCTTCATAAATGTTACCTTGCTTACACTCCAACAGCACGTCAAGTCCTAAAAACCATTTGTTTCCATTCGCTCCTATCTAACACGCTCACGCACGCTTGCTGGAAGTCCAAGCCCCTCGCACACAAAACCTCCTTTACCCCCTCCCTCCAACCTTTTCTAGGCCGACTCCTACCCCGCCTTCCCTCCACTACAGATTTATACACTCTCGAAGTCACTCTATTTTGCTCCATCCTTTCTATATGTCCAAACCATCTCAACAACCCCTCCTCAGCTCTCTGGATAATAGTTTTGGTAATCCCACACCTCCTAATCTACAAACTACGGATTCTCTGCATTATATTCACACCACACATTGCCCTCAGACATGACATCTCCACTGCCTCCAGCCTTCTCCTTGTTGCAACATTAACAACCCATGTCTCACACACATACAAGAGTGTTGGTATAACTATACTCTCATACATTCCCCTCTTTGCTTTCATGGATAAAGTTCTCTGTCTCCACAAGCTCCTCAGTGCACCACTCACCTTTTTCCCCTCGTTAATTCTATGATTCACCTCATCCTTCATATACCCATCTGCTGACACATCCACTCCCAAATATCTGGACACATTCACCTCCTCCATACTCTCTCCCTAAAATCTGATATCCAATCTTCCGTTATCTAATTTTTTTGTTATCCTCATCACCTTACTCTTTCCTATATTCACTTTTAATTTCCGTCTTTTACATACCCTACCAAACTCATCCACCAACCTCTGCAACTTCTCTTCAGAATCCCCCAAAAGCACAGTGTCATCAGCAAAGAGCAACTGTGACAACTCCCACTTTGTGTTAGATTCTTTATCTTTTAACCCCACATCTCTTGCCAACACCCGAGCATTCACTTCTCTTACAACTCCATCTATAAATATATTGAACAGCCATGGTGACATCACACATACCTGTCTAAGGTCTACTTTTACTGGGAAATAATCTCCCTCTCACCTACATACTCTAACCTGAGCCTCACTATCCTCGTAAAAACTTTTCACCGCTTTCAATAACCTACCTCCTATTCCTTACATTTGCAACATCTGCCCCACACACACACACACATACACACACACACACACACACACATATACACACACACACACACACACACATATATATATATTATATATATATATATATATATATATATATACATGTGGGTGTGTGCGTGTGTGTGTGAGAGAGAGTGAGAGAAAGAGAGAAAGAGACAGAGAGAGACGGGAAAAGATAAAAGGCAAAGGGTGGCAGAGGTAATGATAAGAGGGTGAGATGTATTGTGGGTGTGGCAGGGGTGTTGTGGGCGTGACAGGGGTGGTGTGGGTGTTGTATGGGTGGTTTATGTGGTGTATGGGTGATGGGTGTAGCAGGAGGGTGTTTGTGGTGGGGGTTTAGTGGGTGCTGGGGGTTGGGGAGTGTTGGAGTGATGCTTGTGGTTTGGGTGGGTTGGTTAGAGTTGGGGGTTAAGCTTGTGGTAGGGGAGGGTTGGAGGGCTAAGGGCCACAAGAGTTATTATGGTGGTGGTAACGGGTTTTTGGTATTGAACAAAGCTAGATACATCAACAGTGGGGAGAGTATCTATGTCCCTGTCGCACACCCTCACGCAGGATGGTGCTTATGTAAGGTGTTGAAATGTGTCAGCCTGAGCTGGGAGACTTCAGTAGTGTCAGCCTGAGCTGGGAGACTTCAGTAGTGTCAGTCTGAGCTGGGAGACTTCAGTAGTGTCAGCCTGAGCTGGGAGACTTCAGTAGTGTTAGCTTGAGCTGGGAGACTTCAGTAGTGTCAGTCTGAGCTGGGAGACTTCAGTAGTGTCAGTCTGAGCTGGGAGACTTCAGTAGTGTCAGCCTGAGCTGGGAGACTTCAGTAGTGTCAGTCTGAGCTGGGAGACTTCAGTAGTGTCAGCCTAAGCTGGGAGACTTCAGTAGTGTCAGCCTGAGCTGGGAGACTTCAGTAGTGTCAGTCTGAGCTGGGAGACTTCAGTGTGTCAGCTGAGCTGGGAGACTTCAGTAGTGTCAGCCTGAGCTGGGAGACTTCAGTAGTGTCAGTCTGAGCTGGGAGACTTCAGTAGTGTCAGTCTGAGCTGGGAGACTTCAGTAGTGTCAGTCTGAGCTGGGAGACTTCAGTGGTGTCAGCCTGATCTGGGAGACTTCAGTAGTGACAGCCTGAGCTGGGAGACTTCAGTGTGACAGCTGAGCTGGGAGACTTCAGTAGTGACAGCCTGAGCTGGGAGACTTCAGTAGTGACAGCCTGAGCTGGGAGACTTCAGTAGTGCAGCCTGAGCTGGGAGACTTCAGTAGTGACAACCTGAGCTGGGAGACTTCAGTAGTGACAGCCTGAGCTGGGAGACTTCAGTAGTGACAGCCTGAGCTGGGAGACTTCAGTAGTGACAGCCTGAGCTGGGAGACTTCAGTAGTGACAGCCTGAGCTGGGAGACTTCAGTAGTGTCAGCCTGAGCTGGGAGACTTCAGTAGTGTCAGCCTGAGCTGGGAGACTTCAGTAGTGTCAGCCTGAGCTGGGAGACTTCAGTAGTGTCAGCCTGAGCTGGGAGACTTCAGTAGTGTCAGCCTGAGCTGGGAGACTTCAGTAGTGACAGCCTGAGCTGTGAGACTTCAGTAGTGTCAGCCTGAGCTGGGAGACTTCAGTAGTGTCAGTCTGAGCTGGGAGACTTCAGTAGTGTCAGCCTGAGCTGTGAGACTTCAGTAGTGTCAGCCTGAGCTGGGAGACTTCAGTAGTGACAGCCTGAGCTGTGAGACTTCAGTAGTGTCAGTCTGAGCTGGGAGACTTCAGTAGTGACAGTCTGAGCTGGGAGACTTCAGTAGTGACAGTCTGAGCTAGGAGACGGATTGTGAAGGACCTGCCTAGTATGGGCCAACAGGCCTGCTGCAGTGTTCCTCCTTTCTTATGTTCTTATGTTCTTAGTAGTGTCAGCCTGAGCTGGGAGACTTAAGGTCAAGTATTCCATTAAAGGTTCACCAGCTACGGCAGCTTCAAAGGTTACCTTCCAGCAGAACTGGAGTTACTATCACTTGGAAATTACTATCACTCAGGATAGTCTATCCTAGACACAGGAGAGACAGAATTTGTATACTATCTCCAGTGGTGAGGCTGACGGAAGTGGAGGTAAACATGGAAACTGGAAAGGGAAGTAGATAAGCAGGGGGAAATAGACAGGCAGTGACGGGGTAGTGATAGACAGGCAGTGACGGGGTAGTGAAAGACAGGCAGTGACGAGAATAGTGATAGACAGCTATCGCTCCTACTGAGTCCTGGTCACAGACCGGGCCGCCGGGGCGTTGACCCCCGAAATCCTCTCCAGGTATCCTCTCCAGGTATCCTCTCCAGGTATACTGTCCAGGTATACTCTCCAGGAATACTCTCCAGGTATACAGAGCACTGGAGCACTCACACATACACACTGTATAGCAGTATCACTCAGCTAATTTATATACATATTTCACATGCATAAATATGTATCCTTTAAACACGTTTGAGATACATAGATACATAGGCATTTATATATATTTTTTGTCTGTTGGAGAGAGGGTAAAAAAACCCTTGCGTGGGAATAGCCACTGTGTCCATCGGTTCCTCTCCCCTCGGACGCCCCCTTACCCTCCCCTTGTTGAATAAAAGGGGAAGAAGGAGAGGGGGAAAACGAAAAGTAAATTGGACGGGCCTAAAATCAATAGGCCTACCACGGGAGAAGAAGATGGACATGGCCTTTGTTGTTGTTGTCATTGTTGTTGTTATTGTTGTTGTCATTCTTGTTGTTATTGTCGTTGTCATTGTTGTTGTTATTGTTGTTGTCATTCTTGTTGCTGTTGTTATCATTGTTGTTATTGTTATCATCATTGTTGTTGTTATTGTTATCATCGTTGTTGTTGTTACGAGTGTTGGTGGTGTCAGTGTTGGTGGTGTCAGTGTTGGTGGTGTTAGTGTTGGTGGTGTCAGTGTTGGTTGTGTCAGTGTTGGTGGTGTCAGTGTTGGTGGTGTCAGTGTTGGTTGTGTCAGTGTTGGTTGTGTCAGTGTTGGTTGTGTCAGTGTTGGTGGTGTCAGTGTTGGTTGTGTCAGTGTTGGTGGTGTCAGTGTTGGTGGTGTCAGTGTTGGTTGTGTCAGTGTTGGTGGTGTCAGTGTTGGTGGTGTCAGTGTTGGTTGTGTCAGTGTTGGTTGTGTCAGTGTTGGTTGTGTCAGTGTTGGTGGTGTCAGTGTTAGTGGTGTCAGTGTTGGTGGTGTCAGTGTTAGTGGTGTCAGTGTTGGTGGTGTTAGTGGTGTCAGTGTTGGTGGTGTCAGTTTTGGTGTCAGTGTTAGTGGTGTCAGTGTTGGTGGTGTCAGTGTTGGTGGTGTCAGTGTTGGTGGTGTCAGTGTTGGTGGGGTCAGTGTTGGTGGTGTCAGTGTTGGTGGTGTCAGTGTTGGTGGTGTCAGTGTTGGTGGTGTCAGTGTTGGTGGTGTCAGTGTTGATGGTGTCAGTGTTAGTGGTGTCAGTGTTGGTGGTGTCAGTGTTGGTGGTGTCAGTGTTGGTGGTGTCAGTCTTGGTGGTGTTTCTGGTATAGACTCGGTCATACTCCAGCTGGGAATTCTGGGCCATGAAGCCAGGATCACCGGCAGCCTGACCTGTGTAAATGCCATCCTTGTAGCATCTGCCAAGACAGTGCCACCCTGGACTAAGACAGTGCCACTCTGGATTAAGACAGCGCCACCCTGGACTAAGACAGTGCCACCCTGGACTAAGACAGTGCCACCCTGGACTAGGACAGTGCCACCCTGGACTAAGACAGTGCCACCCTGGACTAAGACAGTGCCACCCTGGACTAAGACAGTGCCACCCTGGACTAGGACAGTGCCACCCTGGACTAAGACAGTGCCACCCTAGACTAAGACAGTGCCACCCTGGACTAAGACAGTGCCACCCTGGACTAAGACAGTGCCACCCTGGACTAAGACAGTGCCACCCTGGACTAAGACAGTGCCACCCTGGACTAGGACAGTGCCACCCTGAACTAAGACAGTGCCACCCTGGACTAAGACAGTGCCACCCTGGACTAAGACAGTGCCACCCTGGACTAGGACAGTGCCACCCTGGACTAAGACAGTGCCACCCTAGACTAAGACAGTGCCACCCTGGACTAAGAAAGTGCCACCCTGGACTAAGACAGTGCCACCCTGGACTAAGACAGTGCCACCCTGGACTAATACAGTGCCACCCTGGACTAGGACAGTGCCACCCTGAACTAAGACAGTGCCACCCTGGACTAAGACAGTGCCACCCTGGACTAATACAGTGCCACCCTGGACTAATACAGTGCCACGCTGGACTAGGACAGTGCCACCCTGGACTAGGACAGTGCCACCCTGAACTAAGACAGTGCCACCCTGGACTAGGACAGTGCCACCCTGGACTAGGACAGTGCCACCCTTGACTAAGACAGGGGAAACTTGCACTTACAACCTTCCTGATATATGTGTGGGAATCTCCTGAACAAAGGCACATGTCACTCCAGGTCAAGTAAGTTCTTGCACCAGATAAAGTGTCGTAGTTCAGTGACTGAAGAGTAGTGTTATTAGGATACGAGGCACTATGAAGCCTCATAAACACTAATATGACTATAAAAACTATCTTTACACAACCAGTAGGTAATGTTTTAATACCAGGCGGCAAACATATTAACATGAAATGTCAAGAATATATCCCTACTTAGTAGTCCCGCTGGACTGGACTCAGTTCTGGTCTCACCAGAGCCACAGACACTACGTCTACCCAACAAGTCCCCAGGACACCAACTAAGAATATTTCATCTTTTGTGTTTGTAAATGTTCATCTCGAAACCTAAGAAAAGCAATAAAACTTGGGTAATCAAAGGTTTTCTCATAAAGTCCAATGTAATGTTTGTAGTTTCTATGGAGACTTGTCAGGTTTATACAACACACAAGCTGATGAATGAGACACTTGATGAGGGGAATTCTTCAAAACTTCTCTTACCTATAGTCACGACCTACTTCCACTAGTGGATTTTTTTTACTGGTGACTCCGCCTACCACTGCTTCACGTCATCTGTCAGCAGTATATAAGCTCCAGCTCCGCTAATATACTGCACTTTTATCAAGATTGATGAACTGAACACATCGACTCCAGCCTGAGGGACTGATTTCGCTCTCCTGGAGAGCGAAACGTTGCCACAATAAAATATCACATTAGTTGCAAATGTGTCCTTTTACCTAACCCTAGATCTTATATTTACTAGGAATGAGAACCTGGACTGGTAAATAATGGTGTCACAGACTGTGTTCTCAGAGCACAATATAATAACAAGTTCAGATCCACGCACACATTGGGTTGTGATAAAATAAACACATAAGAGCGTGTTCAACAAGTTATATTTCAACAAGACAAACATTAACTGGGAGCAAATAACTCGTGACCTGAGTGAGTTACGTCGGAAGACGTGTGATCACCGAGAATCTGAATGAGAATGAGCTTATTATCTCTCAAAGAGCTGTATAACCCCTGTGGTTTAGCGCTTCTATTTGATTATAATAATAATATATCTCAAAGTTTGCACCAGACTTATGCCTCAACGGCAAAGGAGAGAATGCAAATTAGAGAGGAGAGAGAGAGAGAGAGAGAGAGAGAGGAAGGGACGCTCTGTCTGTCGAGGAAGGTGACAGATAACAGATCTTCATTAAAGGCGTCTATTCTGCTCTAGGCTCAGACTCCTGGAACACCTTATTCATCAAAAACTTGCAAGAAACCACTATCTCTAGCCTTCAGTGTTCTATGGAGAGGTAGCCTGTGTCCAGCCCCTTCATAGTCATTATAAACCACTGATATTACTTCACTTCGTATAGGTGTCAGTAAAGAAATATCAAATTTTTGAATGGGTCATAAGAATCAAAACTGCCAATCACATGGAATTGCAACAGTTGCATAGTCCTGGGCATCATGGGTTTAGAGCAGGTCGCTCATGTCTTTCACTATTGCTAGACCATTGTGACATGGTCTTGGATGCAATGGAAGACAAGGTAAATGATGCAGTGTACACTAGTTTTGTACAGGTCTTCTACAAATGTGATCATGGTTTGATAACTCACAAAATAACTAGCAAAGTGGGTAAGTGGATATTTAATTGGGTAAGAAATAGAACTCAGAGAGTAGTGGTAAACATAGTGAAGTCGGAGGCTGCCACATTGAAAAACTGTTTCTCAAGGCAAAAACAACTCGCATCACTTCTGTTTCTTACTTTAATATCCGACCTAGACAAGGACAAATCATAACAAGGTAACATCACTTACCAATGACACTAGAGTCTGAATGAGAGTGGCGTCCGTCGAAGATAGAGCGGATCTTCAAGCCAGATATGAATAAAATCTTCCAGTGAGCCTCAGCCAAGACCCTAAAGTTCAGTGAGAAACGTTACAGGAATTAAGACTGAGACGCAGTACAGGACAAACTTAACACATTCAATGGAGCAAAAGGCCCATGTGCTAGACATTTTTTTACACAATTGAATTTACAGGCTATGAACTTATTTCAGAGACCAGCCATATCTAAAATATACTACCACCTGCTGCAATACCAACCACAACAGTCGACTAACACCCAGGTACCTACTTACTGCTAGGTGAACAGAGACAGCAGGTATAAGGAAATATCCCCAACGTTTCCAGACGTGCCAGGGAGCGAACCAAGGACTCTGAGGATACTACCAACTGAGCCGTGGGTTATATCTGAGAGTGATAATGTCAGATCTCACATTAAAGTATGCAACACAGTTGCTATTACTACTGCAACGAAAAAGATAGACTGGATAGTTAAAACTTTCAAGACAAGATATACTAATCCAATAATGATACCCTTCAAGTCACTTGTTTCCAGGCTAAATTTTAACGCCCTTCAAGACAGGCGAAATTGCTGACATGGGAAATGTGTAGAGGTTTCACTGACGTATACATTTAGTTAGACATCTGAGCTACTGGGAATGCTTGAAGTCTCTTCAACTGTAAATTTAGAGCGAAGGCGAAAATGATATATCATAATTTACACCTGGAAAATTCTGGAGGGTCTGGTCCAAAAGCTACACGCTGAAATCACTTCGAGAGAGACTTGGCAGTTGGTACAGAATACCTCTAATAAATAGCAGAGGGTCGATGACTACACTAAGGAAGAATTTTATGAGTGTCAGGGGTCCCCGACTTTTCAACACTTTCCCTTCGTGCATACTGGGAATTACCGACAGAGCCCTGGCTGTCTTCAAGAGGGAACGTACAACGTTTCTCAAATCACATTCTAACCAGCCAGACTGTGGTTCGTACGTTCAACTGCGTGCGACCACCAGTAACAACCTGGGTGAACAAGCCTTGATCCATTGGGAGGCCTGGTCAGGAAGCAGGTCTTGTGGGCCATGACCTCCGGAAGCATCCTTCAGGTTCTGGGTCAAAGACTGTAATTCAGACCACATACTGTAATAATCAGCGCAAAACACTTAACAATGATTTTTTGAAATATACTGAGAAAACAATGTGATAAACGATGACCTAAACCAATATATCGAAAGAATGATCTCAATGTTCAGACACACCATTATGAAGGGGAAGGTGTAGGTTGGAAAGGGAGAGGCGCGCCCTCTATAAGAGAAGAAGACTAATAACAGAGCTCCTCAGAGGCAGCAGACTCGCTCAACAATAAAGACTAACAAATTGAACACATTCAGAGTCCAGGGGAAACAGAGGGACATAAAAACCATAAGTGAAATTGAGAGAAATACAAAATACTCTTCATAAGCAAAATTCGAATAAAAAACAACTTCTAGCATCGAGACCTTGATTAAAGGAGACGGGACATATACTGACAAGAAAGAGATAAGTGAAATACTTAAGTCCAAGTGTGACTCAGTGTTCAGTGAGACAATAATCCACCTAAAGATTGACGACCTAAATTAGTTCTTCAAGAATGAGACAAAAATATGCTAAAGATATCTCATTAATCTCCGATATAATTTAAAATCTTATTGACGTCAAAGAAGCCACTGTGTGCATGCCCATGCACTCTGCTCCAGGCCCAGACTCGTGGAACTTAATATTCATCAAGAATTACAAGAAACCCTTTTCAAATGCCTTAAATATTTTATGGAAAGGAAACCTAGACACTGGAGTCGTGCTCTTCTTCACGAAGGTGGTGGTAAAGTAAACGAAAAAAGCCTATAAACCAATAGCGCAAATATCCCATATTATCACCCCCGGGGGTGGCGACCCCCGGAGGCGACTCCAGGTTAACTCCAGGAAGAGAGGGGAGGGAGTAGCGTGGGAGGGAGGGAGGGAGGGACGAAGGAATGGAAGAGAAAAGGGAGGCAGAGGGAGGGGGAAATGGTGGGAGGGAATAGAGAGAGAAGGGAGGGAGGGTATACAGTGGTTGCCACAGTGATGGAACACCTAACTCTACATAATTGATAACACTATTACAGCTCTTCCACTGTGATGTTGTTAGCAGTTGTTAACAGTGTTGTTAGTGGTAGTCCTAAGGTTGTTAGTAGTAGTCTTAACAATGTTGGAAGTTGTCGTAGTCTTAACAATATTGTTAAGACTACAACAACAACATGGAATCAGTCTTAACAATGTTGTTAGTTGTTGTAGTCTTAACAATGTTGTTAGTAGCAGTTTTAAGGTTAGTTTAGGTTAGGTCATGTTGGGTTAGGTTAAGTTTAGTTAAATTTAGTTAAATTAGGTTAGGTTAGTTAAGATAAATATATCTATCACATATATCTGTATAATTACCCAATAGATTTTGTCATCGAAGAGGCTAGTTTATTGTGCACCCCATATCCATCCTATGGAGGGTAGCGCAAGAGCATATGGATATACAATAGGCCTAGGAACTAGGCCCAAAAGAGGTAACAGGAGTACATCTGGATTTATATCTACAGTTGACCTGCCAGTTACAAGCAAATTTAGGAAATTTGCTTAATATATCTGGTATCTTATTTTCAGAGGATATATTGACATATCACGTAGGTTATTATACTGTCTATCTCTATATTCCTTAATAGGTGGACAATTAAGCACATAGTGTTCAAGATAGTGACCATAGGGCTGGCCACATAGCATTTAGTTTGATCATCATCTGTGTATCTCCCAAACTGCCAGAAGTACTTGTAACCAAGCCTAAGCCTGGCCACTACAACATCAGTCAGTCTGTTCACATTGCAAGTTTCTCCATAAACATACTTATCTACATTCATGTTATCATAGTGGGTTATAGATCTACTCAGGCTTCTAACTGCATTCCTATAGCTATCATTTTCATTATTTATTTCTCTCCTAATATTATTCCTAATGCTAGACACAGGTATACCAAAGTTATATTCTACATTCTCCTTATGGGTGCTCTTCTTGGCTAAAATATCAACTATATCATGAAGGAGTAATCCAATGTGTGATGGGATCCATAGCAATTGTACATTAATTCCCTTTTCCGGATTTTTGAGTATCTATACCTGGCTTCTCCCATGAGCATGTTGTTAGAGTCATTATATGAGTCAAGAGCCTTCAGTGATGACATAGAATCAGTAATGATTCGAGTCAAGTCAACAAAATTGCCATTGTTCTTAACTAGGGAGGTGGCAACCAGAGCAGATGCAGCCCTGCCAGTAGACTCCTGCTTAGATCCATCAGTATATATAACTTGTGATAAATTACCACTGCCAGTTAGGCGATAAATTTCCTCTTGAGCAGTTGATTTAACAAGTGATTTAAGGAAGTGATGAGCTTCTTGGGAGGGACTTGCAGGTTTGTGATGCTAAATGAACACATCTTCCATGGAGGGGTGAAATGATCTTGTTGTCTACAGTGATACAATTCATGCAGGTTATAAAACTTAATATAATTGAATGATTCCATAACCCATTTAGATCTACGTATGTGTATTTATTTCTAGAGATTTAATAACATTCATAGTGACAGTGTCTGGTTTATTTCTTAATATTTTTATACCAAGTACAGTGTTAATCTCAATTATTCTATCACTGATACTAGTAATACCAAGCTCCTTCCTCATATTAAGAACCTTTGTAGATCTGGGACAGCCAATTAACTCCAAGGGTGGGAGAGAACTTTCTCTAGCTAATATCAACATGGGAGCACCATAATCAGTTAAGGACCTAACATAGGCTATGTATATCATTCTCACTATTCTCACATTAGCACCATAATTGTGTTGTAGTCTACAACAGTTGTAGACATGAAGGATGGTAGTGAAGTAGACACAACACGTGTAGACATGAAGGATGGTAGTGAAGTAGACATAACACGTGTAGACATGAAGGATGGTAGTGAAGTAGACACAACACGTGTAGACATGAAGGATGGTAGTGAAGTAGACACAACACTTGTAGACATGAAGGATGGTAGTGAAGTAGACACAACACTTGTAGACATGAAGGATGGTAGTGAAGTAGACACAACACTTGTAGACATGAAGGATGGTAGTGAAGTAGACACAACACTTGTAGACATGAAGGATGGTAGTGAAGTAGACACAACACTTGTAGACATGAAGGATGGTAGTGAAGTAGACACAACACGTGTAGACATGAAGGATGGTAGTGAAGTAGACACAACACTTGTAGACATGAAGGATGGTAGTGAAGTAGACACAACACGTGTAGACATGAAGGATGGTAGTGAAGTAGACACAACACGTGTAGACATGAAGGATGGTAGTGAAGTAGACACAACACATGTAGACATGAAGGATGGTTGTGAAGTAGACACAACACTTGTAGACATGAAGGATGGTAGTGAAGTAGACACAACACGTGTAGACATGAAGGATGGTAGTGAAGTAGACACAACACTTGTAGACATGAAGGATGGTAGTGAAGTAGACACAACACGTGTAGACATGAAGGATGGTAGTGAAGTAGACACAACACGTGTAGACATGAAGGATGGTAGTGAAGTAGACACAACACTTGTAGACATGAAGGATGGTAGTGAAGTAGACACAACACTTGTAGACATGAAGGATGGTAGTGAAGTAGACACAACACGTGTAGACATGAAGGATGGTAGTGAAGTAGACACAACACTTGTAGACATGAAGGATGGTAGTGAAGTAGACACAACACTTGTAGACATGAAGGATGGTAGTGAAGTAGACACAACACGTGTAGACATGAAGGATGGTAGTGAAGTAGACACAATACCTACCTGACGCGCCACACAACACACAAATACCACTACCATTACAATTACACTATCCTTATATACAGGTTTACCTGGAGTTTACCTGGAGGTGGTTGTCTGGGTCAACGTCCCCGCTGCCCCAGACCAGGCCGGGGGATGAACTGATCAACCAGGCTATTGGTAGTAGCCGCATGCAATCCAACGCATGCACTGCAGCCCGGTTCATCAGGAACTGAATCGAGTCACATATTAAGTCCCCCTTAAAAACAACCACGGTTCTGCTGGTAATTCCCTTTTTGTATGAAGGGAGGGTGTTGAAGAGTCTTGGTCCCTTTACACTTATTGATTCTTAGCTTAGTGCACTCAGTGCTCCCTGATTTTCATGGAGTGGTGGAGAGGGTTATTTTGCACAGTCTGCCGAGCCTGTTACTTTAGTCTATAAAATGTTAAGAAACTTAGTTAAAATAACCATATCTTAGCTGTTCTTAGCCCTCCTTAGCTTTTCTTAGCTGTTCATAGTCGTCCTTAGCTTTTTCAGTTGTTCTTAGTTGTTCTTATTTGTCCTTAGTTGGTTTTAGCTGTCCTTAGCTGTCCTTAGTTGTTCTTAGTTGTTCTTAGCTGTCCTAAGCACATAAGAACATAAGAAAGGAGGAACACTGCAGCAGGCCTGTTGGCCCCTACTAGGCAGGTCCTTCACATTCCTCAGCTGTCCTTAGTTGTTCTTAGCTGCCCTCAGCTGTCCTTAGTTGTTCTTAGCTGTCCTTAGTTGTTCTTAGTTGTTCTTAGCTGTCCTCAGCTCTCCTTAGTTGTTCTTAGCTGCCCTCAGCTGTCCTAAGTTGTACTTAGCTGTCCATATCTGTCCTTAAGTGTTCTTACCTCTTTTTAGTTGTTCTTAGTTGTTCTTAGCCGTCCTTAGCTGTTGTTAATTGTTTATATTAGTTGTAAGCAGTGAGACAGTAGCAGTGTTGACCTTCCTCTCCTCACACAGTTGTAAGCAGTGAGACAGTAGCAGTGTTGACCTTCCTCTCATCACACTCCTGTAGAAGTTACTACCTGACACTTGTTTACTGTTAAGCTTGGTGTTTCCTCACCAGGGATGTTGGGAAGTATTTCTTTAGCCTCAGGTGGGTGTGAGATGGGTGTGAGTGTGGTGATAAGGTAGTGAGGTAGGTTAGAAGTGGGGGGGTGAGGGAGGGGGTAACACAACTATCTCACTCCACCATACACAACAACATGAGCCACCACTCTTATCACTGTACTTCCTTCTTGCTGCCTCACTGTAACACCTACCACCGCTCTCACTCCCTCTCTCCAACCCTCCCTCTCTCTCTCTCTCTCTCTCTCTCTCTCTCTCTCTCTCTCTCTCTCTCTCTCACACACACACACACACTCACTGCTACAACAAACATTAACTCTGGAATAAACAGGCTACAAACAGTTCTAAACTACCGAGGAAGGTTGTTATTGTTAGTATGGAAAAGACAATAAAGCCAAGACTAAAATCCATCATATAAGAAGAATACGTAAATAATAAGAATACATAAATAAGAATAATAACACATTAATTAGAATAATAATACATAAATAATAAGAATACATAGATAAGAAGTACAATACATAATTAAGATGAGAAAATGTTTAGTGGAATTCAGCAGCCTCTCACAACACACAGAGTGGGATACAAGAGACCTGCAGCATCTCACAACACAGAGTGGGATACAAGAGACCTGCAGCATCTCACAACACAGAGTGGGATACAAGAGACCTGCAGCATCTCACAACACAGAGTGGGATACAAGAGACCTGCAGCATCTCACAACACAGAGTGGGATACAAGAGACCTGCAGCCTCTCACAACACAGAGTGGGATACAAGAGACCTGCAGCCTCTCACAACACAGAGTGGGATACAAGAGACCTGCAGCATCTCACAACACAGAGTGGGATACAAGAGACCTGCAGCCTCTCACAACACACAGAGTGGGATACAAGAGACCTGCAGCCTCTCACAACACACAGAGTGGGATACAAGAGACCTGCAGCATCTCACAAGATGAACATCCGCTAAGAATAACATTTACTCACATCAGAGTCGCTAAGGAGAGCTGCTGACGTAACTAAAATACAAATTTATAAGTATGTACAGATTAGAAGAAATATCTATCAAAGGAAGATAGTGTACAAGAAATGAAAGACTTGGAGCAAAAAGTCACAATACCGTGACTTTACAGAGTCACAGTCTCTTGTGTTAGTGTGACTTTGTAAATGGTCTAAATCGGAGAGAAACGTCATCATGGTAAGCTCCTCTATCCCATGTTCGGGTTATTTGTGTGAAAGGCTTAATAAAATTTACTTAAGATATCAAGTGGAAATAGAAGTGAATTAAGAATGAGGTTTTTTTCACAGGTAACTGTGTTCCTGCCTCTTATCTGGCCACTTGGATCAAATTTGTATATATGGTTTGCAAAATAGACACGTTGATAAGTGACACACTTTTCTTTTTTACACACATCAGTTTTACAGACAAGAACTGTTATACTACGGCAGCTAATTTCAAAGAACAGCACTATCTAAGGTATACCCCCCCGGGATGCCACCCACAACAGTCGGCTAACACACAGGTACCAACACTCTCCCATTCATTCTTACCATTGCTCCAGCATTACCATCATGGTGCATAGCTCTCTCTCTCTCTCTCTCTCTCTCTCTCTCTCTCTCTCTCTCTACAACAGACATACAACATCAAGGACAGTGAAGAACACTACATGATAACAACAGACATACAACATCAAGGACAGTGAAGAACACTACATGATAACAACAGACATACAACATCAAGGACAGTGAAGAACACTACATGATAACATAAGAGAGAGTCTTACCTTCACTCACAGAGGCGAGACTCAGGTGGCGCCTCACTGCCTTCAGTCTGTCGGGAAGACAACACAGATACACTTAAAATTTGTAGAGTGTTCCTTGCTAAAATAAAAATCGTAAAATCACAATTTCCCAAAAATTGAGTTTTAATCAGATATTAAGCTGAAGGGATTTTTCATATATATTTGATAAAGTAAATCTAATATATATGTTTATTAATTTTATTATCATGAGTGTTTAGTTAAAGAGATTTTCTATGGGTTACCTTAAGTTTGTTTTGACTTGTGTATTGAGAAAGGAAAGCAAATGTAATTGAGTCAGTAAATAACTGAAATTACTACAAAATACGACAGATCTGATCATCACAAATAATAACCAACTTATAAGAACATAAGAAAGATGGAACGCTGCAGCAGGCCTACTGGCCCTTGCGAGGCAGGTCCAAGAAATATCATCTTCAACACAGTTCACTCAGATCACCACAACAGTCTAGTGCAACACAGTACACTCAGGTCACCACAACAGTCTTAGTGCAACACAATACACTCAGATCACCACAACAGTCTAGTACAAAACAATACACTCAGATTACCACCACAGTCTAGTGCAACACAATACACTCAGATCACCACCACAGTCTAGTGCAACACAATACACTCAGATCACCACCACAGTCTAGTGCAACACAATACACTCAGATCACCTCCACAGTCTAGTGCAACACAATACACTCAGATCACCACAACAGTCTAGTACAACACAATACACTCAGATCACCTCCACAGTCTATGCAACCGTACACTCAGATCACCTCCACAGTCTAGTCAACACAATACACTCAGATCACCACAACAGTCTAGTACAACACAATACACTCAGATCACCACCACAGTCTAGTGCAACACAATACACTCAGATCACCACAACAGTCTAGTACAACACAATACACTCAGATCACCACCACAGTCTAGTGCAACACAATACACTCAGATCACCACCACAGTCTAGTGCAACACAATACACTCAGATCATCACCACAGTCTAGTGCAACACAATACACTCAGATCACCACCACAGTCTAGTGCAACACAATACACTCAGATCACCACCACAGTCTAGTGCAACACAATACACTCAGATCACCTCCACAGTCTAGTGCAACACAATACACTCAGATCATCACCACAGTCTAGTACAACACAATACACTCAGATCATCACCACAGTCTAGTGCAACACAATACACTCAGATCACCTCCACAGTCTAGTGCAACACAATACACTCAGATCACCACAACAGTCTAGTACAACACAATACACTCAGATTACCACCACAGTCTAGTGCAACACAATACACTCAGATCATCACCACAGTCTAGTACAACACAGTACACTCAGATCACCTCCACAGTCTAGTGCAACACAGTACACTCAGATCACCTCCACAGTCTAGTGCAACACAATACACTCAGATCACCTCCACAGTCTAGTGCAACACAATACACTCAGATCATCACCACAGTCTAGTACAACACAATACACTCAGATCATCACCACAGTCTAGTACAACACAGTACACTCAGATCACCTCCACAGTCTAGTGCAACACAGTACACTCAGATCACCTCCACAGTCTAGTACAACACAATACACTCAGATCACCTCCACAGTCTAGTGCAACACAATACACTCAGATCACCACAACAGTCTAGTACAACACAATACACTCAGATTACCACCACAGTTTAGTGCAACACAATACACTCAGATCATCACCACAGTCTAGTACAACACAATACACTCAGATCATCACCACAGTCTAGTACAACACAGTACACTCAGATCACCTCCACAGTCTAGTGCAACACAGTACACTCAGATCACCTCCACAGTCTAGTGCAACACAATACACTCAGATCACCTCCGCAGTCTAGCTCAACACAATACACTCAGATCACCACCACAGTCTAGCTCAACACAATACACTCAGATCACCTCCGCAGTCTAGCTCAACACAATACACTCAGATCACCTCCACAGTCTAGCTCAACACAATTCACTCAGATCACCATTCGGATCCAAGACTTCATCACACTGTGTCAACGTCAGCGTACCAAGACTCTTCACCACACTATCAGAAAATACCAGAAATATTAAGGGAACGAAAATGAGTTTGCAAGGTGGGCGTTTCCTGCCACCAGTGCAGGACCAGCTGGGTTGAGGTGGTTGTGTGAACCAGCTGAGTTGAGGTGGTTGTGTGGACCAGCTGGGTTGAGGTAGTTGTGTGCTACTTCTACCTACCTGAAGAGCGGTATAGGGGATCAACGCCCCTGCGGCCCGGTCCGTGACCAGACCTCGTGGTGGATCAGGGTCTGATCAACAAGGCTGTTACTTCTGGCCGTACGTAAACCGACGTACGAGCCATAGACCGGCTGGTCAGTTAATGACTTGAGGTGTCTGTCCAGTGCCTTCTTGAAGACAGCCAGGGGTCTATTGGCAATCCCCCTTATGTATGCTGGGAGGCAGATGAACAGTCTTGAGCAACTGACGTTTATTGTGTTTTTTCTTAGTTTACTCATGGCGACCAAACTTTTAACTGGGGGCATGTTGCACCGTCTGCCAGGTCTTTTGCTTTCGTAGGGAGTGATTTCTGTGTCCATATATGAGACCACTCCCTCTAAGATTTTCTAGGTGTAGATTATGATGTATCTCTCTCGCCTGCGCTCCAGTGAGTACAGGTCAAGAGACTCCAAGTGTTCCCAGTAGTTAAGGTGTTTGATGGAACTTATACGTGCAGTAAAGGTTCTCTGTACATTCTTTAGATCTGCGATTTCACCTGCCTTGAATGGAGATGTTAATGTGCAGCAGTATTCTAGCCTAGAGAGAACAAGTGATTTAAAGTGATTGGCATGGCATTCCTTGTTTTGAAGGTTTTCATTATCCATCCTCTCATTTTCCTCGCAGATGTGATAGTGGCATTGTTGTGGTCCTTGAAGGTGAGGTCTTCGGACATTACCACTCCCAGGTCCTTCACATTACTTTTCTGCTCTTTTGTGTGATTAGAGTTTGTAATATACTCAGTCCTAGCTATTATTTCCTCAAGTTTTTCATAACGTAGTAGTTGGAATTTGTCTTCATTGAACATCATATTGTTCTCTGTTGCCCATTGGAAAACTTGATTTATATCTTCTTAGAGATTAACCGTGTCTTCAATGGATGACACTCTCATGCAGATCCTAGTATCATCTGCAAAAGAAGACACGGTGCTATGGTTTAAGTCTCTGTCTATGTTTGATATGAGGATGAGGAACAGGATGGGGGCGAGTACTGAGCTTTGTGGAACAGACCTTTACACTGGCAGCTTCCGACTTAACTATGTTTACCACTACTCGTTGTGTTCGATTGGTTAGAAAGTTGAATATCCATCTATCCACTTTCCCTGTATTTTCTTTATCACGCATTTTGTGCGCTATTACACCATGATCGCATTGGTCAAAGGCTTTTGCAAAGTCTGTGTATACTACATCTGTATTTTGTTTGTGCTCCAGAGCATCCAAGACCGTGTTATAGTGGCCCAGTAGTTAATAATAATAATAATGACATACTACTATATAGAAAGCCGCTTGTTATGCAGAGTATTTCCCGCAAATTAGGTCAGTTTTGTCCCAGGATGCGACCCACACCAGTCGACTAACACCCAATTACCCATCTTACTGATGGGTGAACATAGACAACTGATGTAAGGAAACACGCCTAATATTTCTACCCTTGCCAGGAATCGAACCCGGCTGGAGTGGAGCGACCTGCTCTAAACCCATGGTGCCCTGGGTTGTGCAGGTGTTGGGTATCAAGTGGATGGCGACCTTGCTTCTTAGAACCCTTTCAAAGATTCTTATGATATGGAACGTTAGTGTGATCTGTCTGTAATTCTTTGCTATTGCTTTACTGGCACCCTTGTGGAGAGAGGCTATGTCCGTGATTTTTAGTGAGTGTGGGATGACCCCCGTGTCCAGGCTTCCTCTTTTCTAAATAGAATATATAAGACACGTGAAGGTGGTTTCTTGCAGTTGCTGATGGAAGCGGTGTTCCTGGAGTCTGGGCCTGAGGCTGAGTGAAGAGGAGAAGCCTCTGGCAAACATACAAATCCTGACAACGAGTTTTTTCCTAAACAAGAACAAGAACAAGATGGAGTAGTAGGTTGGAGGGAGGGAGTGATGGAGGGAGGGAAGGAGGGAGGAAGTGATGGAAGGAGGGAAGGAGGGAGGGAGTGATGGAATGACAGAGTGATAGAGGGAGGGAGAGATGGAGGGGGAGAGGAGAGAGGATAATCTGAGAGACAAACACGAGGCAGCACGTCAGAGACATTGTCAGTAATGACAAGTGCTGAAGCTCAGCAGGTCACCGTGAAGCCTAGCAGGTCACCATGAAGCCTAGCAGGAGGTCACCATGAAGCCTAGCAGGAAGCCACTGTGAAGACTATCAGGAGGTCACCGTGAAGCCTAGCAATAGGCCACCGTGAAACCTAGCAAGAGGTTACCGTGAAGCCTAGCAGGGTACCGTTAAGTCCAGTAGGAGGTTATCGTGAAGCCTAGCAGGGTACCGTTAAGTCCAGTAGGAGGTTATCGTGAAGCCTAGCAGGGTACCATGAAGCCTAGTAAGAGGTTACCGTGAAGCAAATGGGTCGTGTAACTTAGACCATCCAAAACAGAAATGCCGCGATCTCATGTCCAAAGTAGCATTGTTCCACTGATACAGGTTCCACTGATACAGGTTCCACTGGTACAGGTTCCACTGATACAGGTCTTCTCTAATCCAACCTCCAACAGAAATATTTGTCTAACTTATATTTTTATGCTACCCAAGTAATTGCTTTTATCACCTTTTACTCATGTGCAAGTTGATTGTTCTTCCTTGTTGTATTACTACCACTACTACAACTTATATCACTACTACTATTACTACTACTTCTACCACCACTAGTATTACACCTCACTGAGCATATATATACCCTGTGTGTCCATGTATTGTTTGTAACGGGCTTGACAAAGCTCCTGGAGAGCGAAACGTTGCCACAATAAAATGTCACATTAGTTGCATTTGTGTCCTTTTACTTAATATTGGTAATTCTACCAATATTAATACAGGCTGTTGCTGTTGGCCTCACGTAAAGCGACGTTTAAGTAGACTCCACAAAGGGGAACGAAGGGAGTTTGTACAATACATATGACTGCTCTTTCCCTTTAGTTAGCCGAAGGGTAACAGGCAGGGCCAAGCGCTAGAGCCCGTCCACCTAACACAAATGGATAATCACACGTCTTAATAGGTGAGCAGCAGTCGTCAAACCCGGCGTCGTACGTCGTAGTCCAGGCAACTCACAACACTCCATTATAAACTAACTACGTACTCATGAGGAATTAATGGAGCTGAATAACTCACTCTCACGCTCCGCTAACTCACGCAACACAATAATAATAAAAACTCCCAGAATCTCCTTCAATAACTTAAAAAAAGTAACTTGTAAACAGCGGTGGAAAGAGTTGGCAGCAAAGGGAAGTACAATTAAGCCATCCTCCATTACATCCTCCATTACATCCTCCATTACATCCTCCATTACACTCCAAAGTGGCCATTGACTTGGACACACACCATAAGAGACCACAAACTCACGCACAAGGCAGGGGAAAAAAACGATATAAAAAAGGAGTATCGGACTTCACTCCTTTTATACCCGCCACGCGAAGGGAGTGAGAGAGAGGGAGAAAAAAACTTTACTTGTATCCTTGCCCCCAAAAAATGGTGCGTCCGTGTGGTCACGTGCTAGGTCTCAGGTGCACGTGGTCACGTGCTAGGTCTCACTCAGGTGAACGTGGTCACGTGCTAGGTCTCAGTAGGTGCACGTGCTAGGTTTCACTCAGGTGCACGTGGTCACGTGCTAGGTCTCAGTAGGTGCACGTGGTCACGTGCTATGTCTCACTCAGAAGGTGCACCTGGTCATTGCGACCTGCTAATGATGGCAGAGTTTGTTTATCTCTGAGTCTCTCTAACTTAGCCTCGTGCTACGTTAGAGAGCCTGGGGGATGGGCTGACCCTTGGGGGTCAGCCCATTCCCCAGGGACAGCCCATCTCCCAGAGCCAGTCCTGCGCCTCTGGGGGGACACTCAGGACCTGTGCAATGACAAGCCATCAGGTCTGGCTACAAGATTAAGTAAGTTTATTCAGGTACAGATAACTCCAGGGTCTGGACCCAAGAATATTCACCAATATGAAGACAGTAATCGACCATCTAAGAATTACATTAGTTACGCTGCTAAAGTGTAAGTCAGTAGTTACCACGAACACGTTATATTGTAATTGCATTTACGTATCATGGACATGTCTACCTGGAGGGTGTTCCGGGGGGTCAACGCCCCAGCCCCCGGTCCACCACCAGGCCAGATTACATATCTCACCACAAACGAAAATCGCAATAACACGATTGCCAACAAATGAGGGAACGAATGAGGGATTCTAACCCATAGCTTGTGAGTTTTAGGATTCATTTATCATGGGTTTAAAACCCACTCGTTCCCTGGATTGATTACATATCGTAAATATAAATAGAGCACACAGAATTCCAAAATACCAACAAAAAAAAAAAAACACTGAAAAAAGATGGACTGTTTTCACCCTGGTTCTCACACAGACTATAACCTGAGCCTTCACTAGCACCCTCAGAAAACTGCTTTGGTCTCGGGAACAGCTAAAAACCTTCCGTGGGAAGTGGTTGTAACGGGTTGGGGTGTGACAAGGGTCTGTGAGCAGCGACACCAGCAAGGTCCCTCAGCCGCAGACCCACCACACAATGAGACACGTTCCTCCAGAAGACCCCAACAAAAGGGGTGGCAGGGACGGGCAAGACCCTGGTTAACAACGAGGGACTGATGCCCAGGCTGGGGACTGGCAACACTAGATACCCGGGGCACCAACACTGTGCTTGTGTTTTACCATACCTGGATATGTTGTGGCACAGTGACTGTCCTCCACACTTGGGTATGTCATGGCACCATACTTGTGTCTTCCACACCAGAGAGTATCATGGTACCATGCTTATGTCCAACCATACCCGGGTATGCTATGGCACCATGATAGTCCTCGGCACTAGAGTGCATCAGGGCACCATAATTATCTTCTCCACACCTGGGTATGTCATGGTACTACGACTATCCTCCACACGTGGGTATGCCATGGCACCATGATAGTCCTCAGTACTATAGTGTACCATAGCACCATACTTGCGTCCACACTATAGTGCACCATGGCACCATACTCGCCTCCACACTAGAATATACAATGGTACCATACTTGCCTCCAAACCTGAGTGTACTATGGCACCATACTTGCCTCCACACTATAGTGTACCATGGCACCAGAGTGTACCATGGTACCATACTTGTCTCCACACCAGAGTGTACCATGGTATCATACATGTCTCCACACCAGAGTGTACCATGGCACCATACTTGTCTCCACACCAGAGTGTACCATGGTACCATACTTGTCTCCACACCAGAATGTACCATGGTACCATACTTGTCTCCACACCAGAGTGCACCATGGTACCATACTTGTCTCCACACCAGAATGTACCATGGTACCCTACTTGCCTCCACACCAGAGTGTACCATGGTACCATACTTGCCTCCACACCAGAGTGTACCATGGTACCATACTTGCCTCCACACCAGAATATACCATGGTACCATACTTGTCTCCACACCAGAGTGTACCATGGTACCATACTTGTCTCCACACCAGACTGTACCATGGTACCATACTTGTCTCCACACCAGAGTGTACCATGGTACCATACTTGCCTCCACACCAGAGTGTACCATGGTACCAAACTTGCCTCCACACCAGAGTGTACCATGGTACCATACTTGCCTCCACACCAGAGTGTACCATGGTACCAAACTTGCCTCCACACCAGAGTGTACCATGGTACCAAACTTGCCTCCACACCAGTGTACCATGGTACCAAACTTGCCTCCACACCAGAGTGTACCATGGTACCATACTTGCCTCCACACCAGAGTGTACCATGGTACGAAACTTGCCTCCACACCAGAGTGTACCATGGTATCATACTTGCCTCCACACCAGAGTGTACCATGGTACCAAACTTGCCTCCACACCAGAGTGTACCATGGTACCATACTTTACTCCACACCAGAGTGTACTATGGTACCATTCTTACGGCTACTATCTTTGAGTCACATTTCAATATTTTGTTATTTTGATTTCACATTTTTGTAATAAGAAAATTCTGAATCATTATTACACCGATCCTTTCTGGTACAGTAAGTCACTGTACCACGCTGGTACAGTAAGTCACTGTACCACGCTGGTACAGTAAGTCACTGTATAATGATGGTACAGTACCATGATGGTACAGTAAGTCACTGTACCACGCTGGTACAGTAAGTCACTGTACCATGATGGTACAGTAAGTCACTGTACCATGATGGTACAGTAAGTCACTGTACCATGATGGTACAGTAAGTCACTGTACCACGCTGGTACAGTAAGCCATTGAACTATGCTGTACCAGCATGGTACAGTGACATACTGTACCAGCAATGGTACAGTACCATACCCGGGTATGGTTGGACATAAGCATGGTACCATGATACTCTCTGGATACTCTCCGTCCAGGAGGAGAACATCGTGTGTGTTATATAAATCAAGCTATGGTTTAACAGTCGTAAAACCTGTCTCAGATATTTTCTTTAAACCTCCACCAGCCAGGTCCAGACACACAGAAACCCGGGATCCGTAGCTTCGTAAATAACACGAACAATTCTCTCAGTTATTACTCAGAGAAAAAAGTTGATTTATTAAAAAAATATTTGGAGAAGGTAGTTGTGTCGTAGCTGGTGGGCAGGCAGCACCTGCGGCTTCATAAGGGGTTGGCAGCCTCGGAAACCTTTGTCATTGTGTGGATAGCAGCCGTGGAGTCCTCAGCAGCCGCTCCTGTAACCATATCCTGCGCCCCCAGTCCTGCCAACGCTACCCTAGGATATGACGCATCGTAAGGAGTTCGGCTAATCGGCGCTGAGTGAGTCTATGAGAGTACATTAATGAGTTGATTAGCAGAGGTGTTGCGTGAGTGAGGGGGACGGGGTGGGGCGTGATGGAAGGGGTATGTGAGGAATGTGTGATGGGAGAGGTGAGTTGTAGCGCTGTTGACGGGGGTAGCGACCACCCCTTTTTGGATGGGTGAAATGCATACCTGGGTTGATACCCCCTTCAGTGGGCACACACGTACCCCTCTCTCCCTGCCATCCCCTCCCCTCCCTTCATGGACACCGCTTCCCCCTCTCCAAACCCTTCTCCCCATGAACACTCGTACCCCTTGTGCACTAACTAGTACACTCCTAGTGTGCACTGGTACACGTCTAATGTAACGGGTACAAACCCGTGTGATTTAACACACAACCCGTGTGCACCAGTACACACCTGGTGTGCACTAATACATACCACGTGTGCACACGTTCCATGTGCGAACCAATACACACCCCGTGTGCACCAGTGCATGTTCTTATGTGCACTAATACACATCTTGTGTGCACTCGTACACAATTTTTGTTCTGCCAGGCTGTTAGTGCTAGCAGTACGCAATCTAATCTATGCACCACAGCCAGGCTGATCAGGAACTAACTCAATCAACTTACCAGGTTCATTCCTTAAAGGAAGTTATGGGTGTTTTGGTAACTATCCTTCTACATACCAACAGATAATGTGGGACGATGGTACCAACAACATGAAGGTAAGAAACGTGTGTGTATTGATCAAGACGACTATTACAGAAAAGTTTGGCACAAGCGACTTCTTCAGTGTTAATACAGAGATAAGTAAGCAACGAGTGTATTAAGTGAGTGGGGTTGTACTACTACTACTACTGCTATTATTACTAGTAGTAGTAGCAATAGTGGTAGTAGTAGTGGTGCTGGTGAGAGTGGTTGGGCTAGAGAAGGATGTGTCAGTAGTGGAGTAAGATGTGTCAGGTAACATCTCTGGCAGTATCCGAAGGTTGGATAAATGTGAGTATTAGCAAGTGGTACCATCTAGTGGCGTTGTTGTGTAGCAGTGTTGTGTAGCAGTGTTGTGTAGCAGTGTTGTGTAGCAGTGTTGTGTAGCAGTGTTGTGTAGCAGTGTTGTGTAGCAGTGTTGTGTAGCAGTGTTGTGTAGCAGTGTTGTGTAGCAGTGTTGCGCCAAGGTTCTCGAGACTTGAACAACACTTGAACTCAGACTTCAAGAACACCACAACACCTGCAGACACTGGTCCTTGGTAGAACACTGGTCCTTGGTAGAACACTGTTCCTTGGTAGAACACTGGTCCTTGGTAGAACACTGTTCCTTGGTAGAACACTGGTCCTTGGTAGAACACTGGTCCTTGGTACAACACTGTTCCTTGGTAGAACACTGGTCCTTGGTAGAACACTGTTCCTTGGTACAACACTGTTCCTTGGTAGAACACTGTTCCTTGGTAGAACACACAGCAGCAGAGGGACTCAGCATCATGTTCACTGAAGCTAAACTAATAATTCCTGAAAAAAATTGTGCCGACGCACAAATCTTTTTCGGGAATTATTGGGAATCTTTTTTGAGGAAACGTTTCGCCCGCCAGTGACTTCATGACTCCAATACAGAGAATAACAGTGGAAGATGAAGAGGAGTTTGAGGTAATCAGTCCCTCATCCTGGAGTCGAGGTGTTCAGTCTACTGTAATGTACTGAAGAAGCCACTGGCGGGCGAAACGTTTCCTCAACAAAGCTTCCCAAATGTTGTACAAGTGTCTCATGCATCAACTTGTCTGTTTTTTTAAATAATTTTAATCAAATTCATATTTACATTAGTCCAACCTTTTAAGATTATCCAAGACGTTAACGTCAATATTACTCAAGTCCTTCTCAACCCCCCCCCAGCACACCACAGCTGCAGTACTACTGCCTCTACTGTTACTACCCTCCCCCAGCACACCACAGCTGCAGTACTACTACCTCTACTGTTACTACCCTCCCAGCACACCACAGCTGCAGTACTACTGCCTCTACTGTTACTACCCTCCCCAGCACACCACAGCTGCAGTCTACTGCCTCTACTGTTACCTACTCCCCAGCACACCACAGCTGCAGTACTACTGCCTCTACTGTTACTACCCTCCCCAGCACACCACAGCTGCAGTACTACTGCCTCTACTGTTACTACCCTCCCCAGCACACCACAGCTGCAGTACTACTACCTCTACTGTTACTACCCTCCCCAGCACACCACAGCTGCAGTACTACTGCCTCTACTGTTACTACCCTCCCCAGCACACCACAGCTGCAGTACTACTGCCTCTACTGTTACTACCCTCCCCAGCACCACAGCTGCAGTACTACTGCCTCTACTGTTACTACCCTCCCCAGCACACCACAGCTGCAGTACTACTGCCTCTACTGTTACTACCCTCCCCAGCACACCACAGCTGCAGTACTACTACCTCTACTGTTACTACCCTCCCCCAGCACACCACAGCTGCAGTACTACTGCCTCTACTGTTACTACCCTCCCCCAGCACACCACAGCTGCAGTACTACTGCCTCTACTGTTACTACCCTCCCAGCACACCACAGCTGCAGTACTACTGCCGCTACTGTTACGACCCTCCACAGCACACCACAGCTGCAGTACTACTGCCTCTACTGTTACTACCCTCCCCAGCACACCACAGCTGCAGTACTACTGCCTCTACTGTTACTACCCTCCCCCAGCACACCACAGCTGCAGTACTACTGCCTCTACTGTTACTACCCTCCCCAGCACACCACAGCTGCAGTACTACTGCCTCTACTGTTACTACCCTCCCCAGCACACCACAGCTACAGTACTACTGCCTCTACTGTTACTACCCTCCCCAGCACACCACAGCTGCAGTACTACTGCCTCTACTGTTACTACCCTCCCCAGCACACCACAGCTGCAGTACTACTGCCTCTACTGTTACTACCCTCCCCAGCACACCACAGCTGCAGTACTACTGCCTCTACTGTTACTACCCTCCCCAGCACACCACAGCTGCAGTACTACTGCCGCTACTGTTACTACCCTCCCCAGCACACCACAGCTGCAGTACTACTGCCTCTACTGTTACTACCCTCCCCCAGCACACCACAGCTGCAGTACTACTGCCTCTGCTGTTACTTCCCTCCCCCAGCACACCACAGCTGCAGTACTACTGCCTCTACTGTTACTACCCTCCCCAGCACACCACAGTTGTAGTACTACTGCCTCTACTGTTACTACCCTCCCCAGCACACCATAGCTGCAGTACTACTGCCTCTACTGTTACTACCCTCCCCAGCACACCACAGCTGCAGTACTACTGCTTCTACTGTTACTACCCTCCCCAGCACACCACAGCTGCAGTACTACTGCCTCTACTGTTACTACCCTCCCCAGTACACCACAGCTGCAGTACTACTGCCTCTACTGTTACTACCCTCCCCCAGTACACCACAGCTGCAGTACTACTGCCTCTACTGTTACTACCCTCCCCAGCACACCACAGCTGCAGTACTACTGCCTCTACTGTTACTAACCTCCCCCAGTACACCACAGCTGCAGTACTACTGCCTCTACTGTTACTACCCTCCCCCAGCACACCACAGCTGCAGTACTACTGCCTCTACTGTTACTACCCTCCCCAGTACACCACAGCTGCAGTACTACTGCCTCTACTGTTACTACCCTCCCCAGCACACCATAGCTGCAGTACTACTGCCTCTACTGTTACTACCCTCCCCCAGCACACCACAGCTGCAGTACTACTGCCTCTACTGTTACTACCCTCCCCCAGCACACCACAGCTGCAGTACTACTGCCTCTACTGTTACTACCCTCCTCCAGCACACCATAGCTGCAGTACTACTGCCTCTACTGTTACTACCCTCCCCAGCACACCACAGCTGCAGTACTACTTCCTCTACTGTTACTACCCTCCCCCAGCACACCACAGCTGCAGTACTACTGCCTCTACTGTTACTACCCTCCCCCAGCACACCACAGCTGCAGTACTACTGCCTCTACTGTTACTACCCTCCCCCAGTACACCACAGCTGCAGTACTACTGCCTCTACTGTTACTACCCTCCCCCAGCACACCATAGCTGCAGTACTACTGCCTCTACTGTTACTACCCTCCCCCAGCACACCACAGCTGCAGTACTACTGCCTCTACTGTTACTACCCTCCCCAGCACACCACAGCTGCAGTACTACTGCCTCTACTGTTACTACCTCCCCAGCACACCACAGCTGCAGTACTACTGCCTCTACTGTTACTACCCTCCCCCAGTACACCACAGCTGCAGTACTACTGCCTCTACTGTTACTACCCTCCCCCAGCACACCATAGCTGCAGTACTACTGCCTCTACTGTTACTACCCTCCTCCAGCACACCACAGCTGCAGTACTACTGCCTCTACTGTTACTACCCTCCCCCATCTTCCCACCTCAGTCATATGCAAGAAAGTTGAATATCCATAATAGTATTTATTCAGTTATTGTTTTCTCCCAGTTATCATGCTTGTAGTAAGCTTCAGTAAAGTCTCTGGACATTACCTGGGACTTGTTTTTCACTTCATCTACGACCACGTTATAATGGTTTATCATATGTAAGAGGCAGGAAAGACCTCTTCTAAACCCACGTTCTGCCTGATTTGTGTTATTGTTTGAATTACCTGCGTTTACCATTCTTATTTACAGTTTTCTGTAGTTTTATGAGATTACATTTTTTGCGAGTACAGATTGTCATTACAATATCTATAATTCTGTATTTCCTCTGTAATTATTAAGTGGTAAATGTGGACGCTGTTGGTAGGAAAATGCAAGAAGTTTTCCCCTCCCTTTTAACAAAAGTTTTTAATTCTACGAATTCATTGAGAGTTGGCTAATGCACTTGTGAACGCTGGCTTGCCCGGCTCCACTCAGCGTCACTCACAGTTATCTAGTATGCAAATGAGGCGGTGTAGAGAACGACACCTGGTACATCTAATGCATTCTTTGAATCCCAGCCCGACCCTCCCTCCTTCCCTCTCACACCCTTCATACATCTCTCTTTTTCCTCTCTTGTTCCCTCCTTTCTTCCCATAGCATCCCTACATTTCTCTCACTTATTCCATTATTACTTCCTTCTCTCTCTCTCTTACACATCTCTACTCTCCTAACATCCTTCCTTTCCTTAACCCTTCCTTTCTTCCCTCCATCTTATATTCCCGCCCTACAGGATTTTAGCCACCACTCAACAAGGCCTCAGCGACAACAAGAGCATTTCACCCCTCCATGGAAGATGTGGTCATTTAGCATCACAAACCTGCAAGTCCCTCCCAAGAAGCTCATCACTTCCTTAAATCACTTGTTAAAGCAACTGCTCAAGAGGAAATTTCTCGCCTAACTGGTAGTGGTAATTTATCACAAGTTATATACACTGATGGATCTAAGCAGGAGTCTACTGGCAGGGCTGCATCTGCTCTGGTTGCCACCTTCCTACCGGAGTCTACCTGGAGAGTATTCCTGGGATCAACGCCCCCGCGGCCCGGTCCATAACCAGGCCTCCTGGTGGATCAAGACCTTATCAACGAGGCTGTTACTGCTGGCCTCACATAGTCCAACGTACGAACCACAGCCCGGCTGATCCAGCACTGATTTTAGGTATCTGTCCAGCTCCCTCTTGAAGACAACCAGGGGTCTATTGGTAATTTCCCTTATGGCTGGTGGGAGGCTGTTGAACAGTCTTGGGCCCCGGACAGTTATTGTGTTTTCTCTTAGTGTACTAATGGCGCCACTACTTTTCACTGGGGGTATGTTGCATCGCCAGCCAAGTCTTTTGCTTTTGTAGGGAGTGATTTCTGTGTGCATATTAGGGACCAGTCACTCCAGGATCTTCCAGGTGTAGATTATGATGTATCTCTCTCGCCTGCGCTCCAGTGAGTAGCAACTTTGTTAAGTTATGCATAAGAATTAGCAACTGGGTGTCCACACTGCAAACTGCATTGTTTGCCATCCTAATGACACTAAAGCTAACTTATGTCACTGAGCTTGACTCTATCATCATTACTGATTCTATGTCATCATTATGAGCATTTCATTCACATAGTAGTCAACAACATGCTCACTGAAGAAACCAGACATACATACTAAAAATCTATGAATAGAACATTGTGATATAGGTTAACTATGCTTCCCTCTATAGGACAATATTAATGTTCAGTTTTATGGATCAAATTCCACACAAAATTACTCCTTCATGATGAAGTTCATAAGTCAGCTAAAGAAACTATCCTGAAGAAAAATATAGAATATAACTTTGGTATATCTGTGTCTAGCATTGGGAATAATATTAGGACAGAAGTAAATAATGAAAGTGAATGTTATAGGACTGCAGTTACAAGCCCGAGTAGATCTATAACCCACTATGATAACATGACCGTAGATAAGTACGTTTATGGACAATGAACAGACTGACTGATGTAGTAGCCTGGCTTAGGCTTGGTTACAAGTACTGACTGATGTTGTAGTAGCCAGGCTTAGGCTTGGTTACAAGTACTGACTGATGTTGTAGTGGTCAGGCTTAGGCTTGGTTACAAGTACTGACTGATGTTGTAGTGGTCAGGCTTAGGCTTGGTTACAAGTACTGACTGATGTTGTAGTAGCCAGGCTTAGACTTGGTTACAAGTACTGACTGATGTTGTAGTGGCCAGGCTTAGGCTTGGTTACAAGTACTGACTGATGTTGTAGTGGCCAGGCTTAGGCTTGGTTACAAGTACTGACTGATGTTGTAATAGCCAGGCTTAGGCTTGGTTACAAGTACTGACTGATGTTGTAGTAGCCAGGCTTAGGCTTGGTTACAAGTACTGACTGATGTTGTAGTGGCCAGGCTTAGGCTTGGTTACAAGTACTGACTGATGTTGTAGTGGCCAGGCTTAGGCTTGGTTACAAGTACTTCTGTCAGTTTGGCAGACACACAGATGATAATCATGCCTAATACTAAGTATATGGTCAGACCCCATTGTGTTTTTAACTGTCCATTTAATGAAGAATATAGAGATAGTATAATAACCAATGTGATATGTTAAGATTTCTGATTAATGAAAATAAAATACCATAAATATTAAACAAATTTCATAAATTTACTTGCAACAGATAAAGGCAAATTGATGCATTCCTGTTACTCTTTTGGGGCCTAGTTCTTAGGCCTATTGTGTATCCATATGCTCTTGCGCTACCGTCCACAGAATGGATATGGGAGTCACAATAAACCAGTTGCTTTGGCGGCAAAATCCAAATCCTCAATACCTCCTCCCCAGTCCGAAAACCCCCACATACTCCAGCCTTCCCAAGACACCCCAGCCTTCCTTCACGCCCCAGCCTTCCCAACCCACCCCAGCCTTCCTTCACGCCCCCAGAGACCTGCATTCACTGTGGGAAGAAAGACTCCTTAAATAATTCATCGGAAATTTCCATTATTCACCCTTTTTGATCTGGGATGCACATGGGGTGAGCAGAGATGTGGGGGAGGAAGAGGGAACAGAGGAGGAGGAAGAGGAGAAGAATGAGGGGGAGAAGAGAATAAAAAATAACAGGAGTAGAAGGGACGATCAAGGAGAAGGGAAAGATGAAAACTGTGACAAAAGAAGGAGAGTGTGTGAGAATATTAGGTGAAGAGCGCGACAAGGTTCTGGCCGCCCACTGATACTTCTGGCCGCCCACTGATACTTCTGGCCGCCCACTGATACTTCTGGCCGCCCACTGATACTTCTGGTCGCCCACTGATACTTCTGGCCGCCCACTGATACTTCTGGCCGCTCACTGATACTTCTGGCCGCCCACTGATACTTCTGGCCGCCCACTGATACTTCTGGCCGCCCACTGATACTTCTGGCCGCCCACTGATACTTCTGGCCGCCCACTGATACTTCTGGCCGCCCACTGATACTTCTGGCCGCCCACTGATACTTCTGGTCGCCCACTGATACTTCTGGCCGCCCACTGATACTTCTGGCCGCCCACTGATACTTCTGGCCGCCCACTGATACTTCTGGCCGCCCACTGATACTTCTGGCCGCCCACTGATACTTCTGGCCGCCCACTGATACTTCTGGCCGCCCACTGATACTTCTGGCCGCCCACTGATACTTCTGGCCGCCCACTGATACTTCTGGCCGCCCACTGATACTTCTGGCCGCCCACTGATACTTCTGGCCGCCCACTGATACCTCCATCAAAACAAAATACTCAGGATGACGCGTATATTTTCAGTTTCCTAAAAGCTCGTCATTTTTTTTCCTACCTTTCTAGACTCATGTGAGGAGGTGAGGGAAGGTAGAGCCTTGGTGTAGAGCTGTAGACCTTCATTGACACATGGTGTAGAGCTGTAGACCTTCATTGACACATGGTGTCGTGCTGTACACATACATCTACTCTGACTGACATGATGTAGAACTGTATACATATATCTATCTTGACTGACAGATACATGCCACTTAGTATTGGTCAGCAGGGTTGTCCTCTCAACAACCTCAGCAACACAGTGTTGGTCAGCAGGGTTGTCCTCTCAACAACCTCAGCAACACAGTGTTGGTCAGCAGGGTTGTCCTCTCAACAACCTCAGCAACACAGTGTTGGTCAGCAGGGTTGTCCTCTCAACAACCTCAGCAACACAGTGTTGGTCAGCAGGGTTGTCCTCTCAACAACCTCAGCAACACAGTGTTGGTCAGCAGGGTTGTCCTCTCAACAACCTCAGCAACACAGTGTTGGTCAGCAGGGTTGTCCTCTCAACAACCTCAGCAACACAGTGTTGGTCAGCAGGGTTGTCCTCTCAACAACCTCAGCAACACAGTGTTGGTCAGCAGGGTTGTCCTCTCAACAACCTCATCTTGTATTGCAACTTTGTCTCAGTAGAAGAGAAGAATTTTTATCACCTTTATAATTCATTAATTACCTACCCTAGCTTACCCGGCCAGGGGTCAACGCCCCCGCGGCCGGGTCCATGACCAAGTCTCGCGGTGAGTCAGAGCCTGATCAACCAGGCTGTTACTGCTGGCAACATGTATTCCAACGTACGAACTACAGCCCGGCTGGTCAGGTACTAACTTTAGGTGCCTGTCCAGTTCCTTCTTGAAGACAGCCAGGATGGGGGGGTTATGTGGACAGTAAGCCTACATGGCTAGTTTCCATAGTTTCCACAATAGGGCAAGCCTCTAGGTAAGCATACCCAGGCCTGCCTCGCTTTCACGTGGCCACCAGGCATCCTAGAGTCAACAGTTGCCACTCCTCTCTCCCTCGCAGGCTTGGCCCTCCGGGCCAGGGCACTTAAACGCACTGCCTGTGTACCAAGAACCCCAATATAGTAAGTAGCCAACGAAGATTATCATTGACCCCGCCTTGATACACCACATAATCTTTCGTTAATAGCTATTGGTAATCCCACTTATCCTGGGAGGAAGTTGAACAGTCATGGACCCCTGACACTTATTCTGTTGTCTCTTAGTGTACTCGAGGCACACCTCCTTTTCACTGGCGGGATGTTGCATCTCCTGCCAAGTCTTTTGCTTTCATAGGGAGTGATTTTTGGGACTAGTATTTCTAGGATTTTCCTGTTTTAAATTATGATGTATTTTTCTTGCCTGTATTGCAAGGAGTACAGAGCAAGGGACTTCAAAAGTTCCCAGAAAGACTGTACTTATACGAGCAGTGAAACTAAGTATATTCTCCAGGTCAGCAATTTCGCCTGCCTTGAAGGGGGCAGTTAGTGTACAGCAGTACTCCAGCCTAGAGAGAACAACCGATTTGAACAGAATCATCATGGGCTTGGCGTCCCTAGTTTTGAAGGTTCTCATTATCCACCCTGTCATTTGCCTTTTGGCTGTAGTAACGTAACGTAAAGTAACGTAACCTAACCAATCGTATGTTATACTGACGTATAACATACGATGTTATAAATATACTGACGAATAACATACGTTAGTGTATTTATACATCCTTTGTACGTAATGACACAATAATACATTATGTATCCGCAGGAATAAAATTTTGAGTGGATCTTATTCAACCTGTGTCATACCTGTCTCACCTGTGTCACACCTGTGTCACACCTGTGTCATACCTGTGTATCAACTGTGTTACACTTGTGTCATACCTGTGTCTCATCTGTGTCACACCTGTGTCATACCTGTGTCTCACCTGTGTCACACCTGTGCCATACTTATGTCTCATCTGTGTCACCTGTCATACCTATGTCTCATCTGTGTCACACCTGTGTCTCACCTGTGTCTCACGTGTCACTCCTGTGGCACACCTGTGTCTCACCTGTGTCTCACGTGTCACTCCTGTGTCACACCTGTGTCACACCTGCGTCACACCTGTGTTACACCTGTGTCACACCTGTGTCACACCTGTGTCACACCTGTCACATCTGTGTCATACCTGTGTCACACCTGTGCCATACCTGTTTCTCACCTGTGTCACACCTTTCTCTCACCTGTGTCACACCTTTCTCTCACCTGTGTCACACCTTTCTCACACCTGTGTCACACCTTCGTCATACCTGTTTCTCACCTGTGTCACACCAGCGTCACACCCGTGTCGCACCTGTGTCACACCTGTGTCACACCCGTGTCGCACCTGTGTCACACCTGTGTCACATTTGTGTCACACCTGTGTCATATCTGTGTCACATCTGTGTCATACCTGTGTCTCACCTGTGCCACACCTGTCTCAAGTGTGTCATACCTGTGTCTCACCTGTGTCACACCTGTTTCTCACCTGTATCACCTGTGTCACACCTGTCATATCTGTGTCACACCTGTCTCACCTGTGTCACACCTATGTCTCACCTGTGTCTCACCTGTGTCACACCTTTGTCACACCTGTGTAACATCTGTGTCACACCTGTCATATCTGTGTCACACCTGTCTCACCTGTGTCACACCTATGTCTCACCTGTGTCACACCTGTGTCTCACCTGTGTCACACCTGTGAAGGATCTCGAGAGTTCTGCCTACACATAGTGTACATTGCTTACATAGTGTTCATAGCTCTCACTCTGGCACATTGTACATAACTATGGCACAATGAACATAGCTGGGCACAATGAACATAGCTGGGCACAATGTACATACAGCTGTGGCACAATGTACATAGCTGGGCACAGTGTACATAGCTGGGGCACAATGTACATAGTTGGGCACAATGTACATAGCTGAGCACAATGTACATACAGCTGTGGCAAAATGTACATAGCTGGGGCACAATGTACATACAGCTGTGGCACAATGTACATAGCTGGGGCACAATATATATAGCTGGCACAATGTACATAGCTTTGACACAATGTACATAGCTGGGGCACAATGTACATAACTGTGGCACAATGTACATAACTGTGGCACAATGTACATAGCTGGGCACAATGTACATAGCTGGGGCACAATGTATATAACTGTGGCACAATGTACATAACTGTGGCACAATGTACATAGCTGGGCACAATGTACATAGCTGTGGCACAATGTATATAACTGTGGCACAATGTACATAGCTGTGGCACAATGTACATAGCTGGGCACAATGTACATAGCTGTGGCACAATGTACATAACTGTGGCACAATGTACATAACTGTGGCACAATGTACATAGCTGGGCAATTTGTACATAGCTGGGGCACAATGTATATAACTGTGGCACAATGTACATAACTGTGGCACAATGTACATAGCTGGGCACAATGTACATAGCTGTGGCACAATGTATATAACTGTGGCACAATGTACATAGCTGTGGCACAATGTACATAGCTGTGGTACAATGTACATAGCTGGGCACAATGTACATAGCTGTGGCACAATGTATATAACTGTGGCACAATGTACATAGCTGGGGCACAATGTACATAGCTGTGGTACAATGTACATAGCTGGGCACAATGTATATAACTGTGGCACAATGCGTCACATATTTCTCATGGGAATACTCTAGCCTGGAATATTCACGAGGAAAGACTCTTTTGTAGAAGTAGTGGGAGGGTTGGGAAGGTACAGTGACCAACCCCTTTATTCCCTTCACCCTTCCCCTTTCACCCTCCAGCAGGAAGAGGGAGGGAAGGAGGAGGGAAGGGAGGGGAGGAGGGGGACTCTGAGAATCACAGCTCTCATTTGAGAGTTCTCTCTCTCTCTCTCTCTCTCTCTCTCTCTCTCTCTCTCTCTCTCTCTCTCTCTCTCTCTCTCTCTCTCTCTCTCTCTCTCTCTCTCTTCTCTCTCTTGCTCTCTGCATGTCTCATCAATGGCAGTGTTGCTTCATCAATGGCAGTGTTGCTTCATCAATGACAGTGTTGCTTCATCAATGGCAGTGTTGCTTCATCAATGGCAGTGTTGTAGTACCTTGTGTCTCAGTGGTGTGGTACCTTGTGTCTTAGTGGTGTAGTACCTTGTCTCAGTGGTGTAGTACCTTGTGTCTCAGTGGTGTGGTACCTTGTGTCTCAGTGGTGTAGTACATTGTGTCTCAGTGGTGTGGTACCTTGTGTCTCAGTGGTGTGGTACCTTGTCTCAGTGGTGTGGTACCTTGTCTCAGTGGTGTAGTGCCTTGTGTCTCAGTGGTGTGGTACCTTGTGTCTCAGTGGTGTAGTACCTTGTCTTAGTGGTGTGGTACCTTGTGTCTCAGTGGTGTAGTACCTTTTGTCTCAGTGGTGTGGTACCTTTTCTCAGTGGTGTGGTACCTTGTCTCAGTGGTGTGGTACCTTGTCTCAGTGGTGTGGTTCCTTGTGTCTCAGTGGTGTGGTACCTTGTCTCACAGTGGTGTGGTACCTTGTCTCAGTGGTGTGGTACCTTGTGTCTCAGTGGTGTGGTACCTTGTGTCTCAGTGGTGTGGTACCATGTGTCTCAGTGGTGTGGTACCTTGTCTCAGTGGTGCGGTACCTTGTGTCTCAGTGGTGTGGTACCTTGTCTCAGTGGTGTGGTACCTTGTCTCAGGGGCGTGGTACCTTGTCTCAATGGTGTGGTACCTTGTCTAAGTGGTGTAGTACCTTGTCTCAATGGTGTAGTACCTTGTCTTAGTGGTGTGGTACCTTGTGTCTCAGTGGTGTAGTACCTTTTGTCTCAGTGGTGTGGTACCTTTTCTCAGTGGTGTGGTACCTTGTCTCAGTGGTGTGGTACCTTGTCTCAGTGGTGTGGTACCTTGTGTCTCAGTGGTGTGGTACCTTGTCTCACAGTGGTGTGGTACCTTGTCTCAGTGGTGTGGTACCTTGTGTCTCAGTGGTGTGGTACCTTGTGTCTCAGTGGTGTGGTACCTTGTGTCTCAGTGGTGTGGTACCTTGTCTCAGTGGTGCGGTACCTTGTGTCTCAGTGGTGTGGTACCTTGTCTCAGTGGTGTGGTACCTTGTCTCAGTGGTGTGGTACCTTGTCTCAGTGGTGTGGTACCTTGTCTCAGTGGCGTAGTACCTTGTCTCAGTGGTGTGGTACCTTGTCTCAGTGGTGTGGTACCTTGTCTCAGTGTTGTAGTACTTGTCTCAGTGGTGTGATACCTTGTCTCAGTGGTGTAGTACCTTGTCTCAGAGGTGTGGTACCTTGTCTCAGTGGTATAGTACCTTGTCTCAGTGTTGTAGTACTTGTCTCAGTGGTGTGGTACCTTGTCTCAGTGGTGTGGTACCTTGTCTCAGTGGTGTGGTACCTTGTCTCAGTGGTATGGTACCTTGTCTCAGTGGTATGGTACCTTGTCTCAGTGGTGTGGTACCTTGTCTCAGTGGTGTGGTACCTTGTCTCAGTGTTGTAGTACCTTGTCTCAGTGTTGTAGTACCTTGTCTCAGTGTTGTAGTACCTTGTCTCAGTGTTGTAGTACCTTGTCTCAGTGTTGTAGTACCTTGTCTCAGTGGTGTGGTACCTTGTCTTAGTGGTGTGGTACCTTGTCTCAGTGGTGTGGTACCTTGTCTCAGTGTTGTAGTACCTTGTCTCAGTGTTGTAGTACCTTGTCTCAGTGGTGTAGTACCTTGTCTTAGTGGTGTGGTACCTTGTCTTAGTGGTGTGGTACCTTGTGTTTTACACAAATAACGCTCACTCAGGAGAGATGAGCTTACCACAGTGTCACTTGTAAATGGTACAAGTCAGAGCGAAACGTCGATATAAGTTTCTCGTGTGTGTGTGTGTGTGTGTGTGTGTGCGTGTGTGTGTGTGCTGTGTGTGTGTGTGTGTGTGTGTGTGTGTGTGTGTGCGTGTGTGTGTGTGTGTGTGTGTGTGTGTGTGTGTGTGTGTGTGTGTGTGTGTGTGTCGTGTGTGTGTGTGTGTGTGTGTGTGTGTGTGTGTGTGTGTGCGTGTGTGTGTGTGCGTGTGTGTGTGTGTGTGCGTGTGTGTATGTGGGTCATCTGTGTATTGTTCCAGTCACGGTATTGCGAGTTTTTATTCTTTATATGTAGACACCTGGCTAACATTTGGGTATCTATATTGTTCAAACTCTTCGCCTACACGGTAGGCTTATACCATTTTCAACATTTACTGAGGTAGAGAGAGAGAGAGAGATAGAGTGAGAGAGAGATGTATGAAAGAGAGTGAAGAGAATATGTAGACTCTTGAGGGGGGGAAGGGGAAAGTGTTGGGGAGTAGGGAAGGGTGTAAGGAAGTGTGAGGGAGGGTGTTAGGGAGGGGGAAAGGGAACACGGTAACACCATATATTAGTGTCTCTGAGACTCACCAGGGGGGCTCCTGCCGCTCTATAATGTTCCTTCGTAAATCTTAACCTTTAATTCTGGCGGTGAGCGTTGTGGTGGCTGAGCGCTAACCCTTTGACCCAGCCCAACACCACTCTAGCTGCTGCTGCTGCTGTCGTTCCTGCTGTTGTTGCTGCAGCTGCTGCTGCTGCTGCTGCAGTCGTTCCTGCTGTTGTTGCTGCAGCTGCTGCTGTTGTGGTTGCTCTGGCTGCTGCTGCCTTTACAGCTGCCTTGAGAACATCCTGCATCAAGTTGCAGAGCGGTTGGGACTCAACCCCTGGCCCGTGAGTGCTGCCACTGGCAGGTCAGTGTGCTAACCACTGGTCCAGGTCGACCTACCAAGACTCATCACACTAGACGTACTTGTGTACACTATAGGAATGTTACCATGAACTACACACTGACCACAAATGCAAGTGCTTACAAACGAATCTCACACCAGCGTGGTTGTGTTGTGCTCTAGCTCAAGTCCCCTCAAAGCCATCATCATGACTCACGTACGTCAATATTTTGAACTAATGTAGATAAAAGGTATAAAATACCGACTCGATGGAAAAATAAATACAAATGACTAAATGACTACGTTTCGCCCTCACAGTGGACTTTATCAAGTCACAAACAAGGTAAAGAGTACATGAGTATATATAGTGTGGATAGTCAGGTGGAAAATGTTGGGTAGGTTGTATCTGACGGACCTCCAGGTCCGCAGGATCGCATTATACTGGATTTCTGTTCATTTTTTTCATCTTGAAGTGATTTAGACAGTACATGACTTCCTAGTAACGTAAATCATCAAGCAATCCCTTATAAATGGAAGATCTTCATGGTCGCTAGAGGATTTCTAGGATTACTTCTACAACACCATTTTGTAGCAAAGAAACCAGCAGGACCCATCAGAAAAAACTATGAGAATTGTGTGATAGAACCCGGAAATAATGGGTGAGGGCGGGTAGCAGGTAAGACTGAGAGGACGTCCATGTAGCATCGTGGTATGAGTGTCCACTGAGGGAGGATACTGGGACCGTGGTGTGAGTGTCCACTGAGGGAGGATACTGGGACCGTGGTGTGAGTGTCCACTGAGGGAGGATACTGGGACCGTGGTGTGTGTCCACTGAGGGAGGATACTGGGACCGTGGTGTGTCCACTGAAAGAGGATACTGGGACCGTGGTGTGTCCACTGAGGGAGGATACTGGGACCGTGGTGTGAGTGTCCACTGAGGGAGGATACTGGGACCGTGGTGTGTGTCCACTGAGGAAGGATACTGGGACCGTGGTGTGTCCACTGAGGGAGGATACTGGGACCGTAGTGTGTCCACTGAGGGAGGATACTGGGACCGTAGTGTGTCCACTGAGGGAGGATACTGGGACCGTAGTGTGAGTGTCCACTAAGGGAGGATACTGGGACCGTGATGTGTCCACTGAGGGAGGATACTGGGACCGTAGTGTGAGTGTCCACTAAGGGGGGATACTGGGACCGTGGTGTGTGTCCACTGAGGGAGGATACTGGACCCGTGGTAATGGCTTTCTTGAAGTAGACAAACGACCAAATTGCAAAGCCTGAGTCAGAAAAATGCGTGAAATTTACGGTTACCCTTTCTGTAGGTGAGTGAAGGTGTGGCTGGGTCGTCACCCCAGGATGGCTCAACCGCACACATAAATACACGCTGACAAAGATGAAGAATAGAAAGGTGTGGAATGACTTAGAAGAGGGTGAGGAGGTTTGTAAGAGGACCAGGAAGGAAACAGGAAACAGGAGGAGGAGGATAAATATTATATTCTGAGATAACTGATACAGAGGTACTTACGAAGACGAGTGATAGATACCTTTTCCACTGGTATTGAGCAGTACATGTGGGCGAGTGCAGGCGTGGCCGCTAGGGACTTGTGACTCTGGAACCTGTCGGGTTTGCCTAATTGAGAGTGTACCTCGTGGTCCAACAACTTGGGATACCATGAAATAACCGTGAAGTTAGCGGGTATGCGCCCCGGGTAGTGGGGTAAAATCAGTGTAAATGCCCTTCACTATTCGTTTTTGGTGAGGTGCCCAGACAACTATCGCCGGGTACGACCAACACATTACAATTCTGGCTGCGACGTTTGGAGTTCAGATACATTTTTTTTACGATTTGAAAAACAGTTAAATGTAAACCATGGAACGGGTTGAATTCGAACCCACAGCGAAGGAGTAGTGAAACTCCAGGTCAGTGTATTAACCACTGGGCTACCTGGCTACAATAAGATTAATCCAACTACGTATATTTATACACCATAGAGAGGTTAGCAAGGGTCCCACTGTGCCAGCTGACCAGTGGCTTACGCACTGTGCCAGCTGACCAGTGGCTTACGCACTGTGCCAGCTGATCAGTGGCTTACGCACTGTGCCAGCTGACCAGTGGCTTACGCACTGTGCCAGCTGATCAGTGGCTTACGCACTGTGCCAGCTGACAGGGCTTACGCACTGTGCCAGCTGACCAGTGGCTTACGCACTGTGCCAGCTGATCAGTGGCTTACGCACTGTGCCAGCTGATCAGTGGCTTACGCACTGTGCCAGCTGATCAGTGGCTTACGCACTGTGCCAGCTGATCAGTGGCTTACGCACTGTGCCAGCTGATCAGTGGCTTATGCACTGGTCTGGAGGTTTACGACTCCCTCACCATGAATTCAAACTGAACCCGTTCCGTGGTTGTTTTGTAATCGTGTTATTACGGTTTCGTGAATCATATAAATATGCTCATCTGATCTGAAGAAGGTGTGCCCTTATCCCATAAGCCGAGCCCACTCTACCTTGCCTGCACAATAGATTTTCTCAATCGGATACAGGAAACCTGAAGAAGCCTGTTGTACAGGCTTCATGTGTCAGCAGTAAAAATGCCCAAGTTGTCAGTATTGCAAATCATCAGTAATATAAAACAAGAGAACACATGGAGACTCAAACCATGGTGTTGACACGTAGCAGACCAGGAGCTGTACCACTCAGCTACGAGGCTTACAACAACCTGACACTTAAAAAACAAGAAAAATGTAAGATCTCTTACATATATTGAGAGAAATAAAAAGAAGAAAAGAATATTTTTATATTACTGAGTGAGGTGATACCTGACTCATGTATCACACCAGTGAGGTGATACCTGACTCATGTATCACAGTGTATACCTGACCATGTACACAATGATACTGACTCTGTCACAGTGTGATACCTGACTCATGTATCACACAAGTGTGGTGATACCTGACTCATGTATCACACAAGTGTGGTGATACCTGACTCATGTATCACACCAGTGAGGTGATACCTGACTCATGTATCACACAAGTGTAGTGATACCTGACTCATGTATCTCATGAAATCTCAATATGACTCTGTGTTCAGCGAGCCAGTAATCAGTCTAAAGATAGACAATCCAAACAGTTTTTTCATGAATGAGCCTCAAAACCCTGTCAATGTATGCCAAATTTCTGACATAACCCTAACTCCTCTAGACTATGAGAAAGCCATCGACGACATGCCCATGCACTCAGCCCCAGACCCAGACTCGTGGAACTCTGTGTTCATTAAGAACTGCAAGAAACCTCTCTCACGGGCCCTAAGTATGCTATGGAGGAGCATAGACACAGGTGAGATTCCAGTCACTAAAAACAACGGATATAGCCCCAATCCATAAAGGTGGCAGCAAAGCAGTAGCTGAGAACTATAGACCAATAGCTTTAACGTCCCACATCATAAAAAATCTTAGAAAGAGTTCTAAGAAGCAGGATTGCAAACCACTTGGACTCCCAAAAATTGCATAATTCAGGGCAAAATGGTTTCAGAGCAGGTCGCTCCTGCCTCTCACAACTACTGGACCACTATGATATGGTCTTAGATGCTCTGGAAAACAAACAGAATGCAGATGTAGTATACACAGATTTTGCAAAAGCCTTTGAGAGGTGTGATCATGGTGTAACAGCACACAAAATGCGTGCTAAAGGGATAACTGGCAAAGTAGGCAGATGGATCTTCAACTTTCTAACCAATCAAACATAAAGAGTAGTACAATACACAAAACACCGTCCACGCTAGTGTACAACACACCGTCCACGCTAGTGTACAACACACCGTCCACGCTAGTGTACAACACACCGTCCACGCCAGTGTACAACATACCGTCCACGCTAGTCTACAACACACCGTCCACGCTAGTGTACAACACACCGTCCACGCTAGTGTACAACACACCGTCCACGCTAGTGTACAACACACCGTCCACGCTAGTGTACAACACACCGTCCACGCTAGTGTACACACACCGTCACGCTAGTGTACAACACACCGTCCACGCTAGTGTACAACACACCGTCCACGCTAGTGTACAACACACCGTCCACGCTAGTGTACAACACACCGTCCACGCTAGTGTACAACACACCGTCCACGCTGTGTACAACACACCGTCTACGCTAGTGTACAACACACCGTCCACGCTAGTGTACAACACACCGTCCACGCTAGTGTACAAAACACCGTCCACGCTAGTGTACAACACACCGTCCACGCTAGTGTACAACACACCGTCCACGCTGGTGTACAACAGACCGTCCACGCTGTCAACATACCGTCCGGTACAACACACCGTCCACGCTAGTGTACAACACACCGTCCACGCTAGTGTACAACACACCGTCCACGCTAGTGTACAACACACCGTCCACGCTAGTGTACAACACACCGTCCACGCTAGTGTACAACACACCGTCCACGCTAGTGTACAACACACCGTCCACGCTAGTGTACAACACACCGTCCACGCTAGTGTACAACAACCGTCCACGCTAGTGTACAACACACCGTCCACGCTAGTGTACAACACACCGTCCACGCTAGTGTACAACACACCGTCCACGCTAGTGTACAACACACCGTCCACGCTGGTGTACAACACACCGTCCACGCTGGTGTACAACACACCGTCCACGCTGGTGTACAACACACCGTCCACGCTAGTGTACAACACACCGTCCACGCTGGTGTACAACACACCGTCCACGCTAGTGTACAACATACCGTCCACGCTAGTGTACAACATACCGTCCACGCTAGTGTACAACACACCGTCCACGCTGGTGTACAACACACCGTCCACGCTAGTGTACAACACACCGTCCACGCTGGTGTACAACACACCGTCCACGCTAGTGTACAACACACCGTCCACGCTAGTGTACAACACACCGTCCACGCTAGTGTACAACACACCGTCCACGCTAGTGTACAACACACCGTCCACGCTGGTGTACAACACACCGTCCACGCTAGTGTACAACATACCGTCCACGCTAGTGTACAACACACCGTCCACGCTGGTGTACAACACACCGTCCACGCTAGTGTACAACACACCGTCCACGCTAGTGTACAACACACCGTCCACGCTAGTGTACAACACACCGTCCACGCTGGTGTACAACACACCGTCCACGCTAGTGTACAACACACCGTCCACGCTAGTGTACAACACACCGTCCACGCTGAGTGTACAACACACCGTCCACGCTAGTGTACAACACACCGTCCACGCTGGTGTACAACACACCGTCCACGCTGGTGTACAACACACCGTCCACGCTAGTGTACAACACACCGTCCACGCTGGTGTACAACACACCGTCCACGCTAGTGTACAACACACCGTCCACGCTAGTGTACAACACACCGTCCACGCTAGTGTACAACACACCGTCCACGCTGTGTACAACACACCGTCCACGCTAGTGTACAACACACCGTCCACGCTAGTGTACAACACACCGTCCACGCTAGTGTACAACACACCGTCCACGCTAGTGTACAACACACCGTCCACGCTAGTGTACAACACACCGTCCACGCTAGTGTACAACACACCGTCCACGCTAGTGTACAACACACCGTCCACGCTAGTGTACAACACACCGTCCACGCTGAGTGTACAACACACCGTCCACGCTAGTGTACAACACACCGTCCACGCTAGTGTACAACACACCGTCCACGCTAGTGTACAACACACCGTCCACGCTAGTGTACAACACACCGTCCACGCTAGTGTACAACACACCGTCCACGCTGGTGTACAACACACCGTCCACGCTGGTGTACAACACACCGTCCACGCTAGTGTACAACACACAGTAACTAGCTGACAACTTTACCGTTAACACAACTTAAAGTTCAACACACCACGCTGTGGTACAACACACCGTCACGCAGTACTCAACATTCACACTCAGTTTGCAGCACTAGCAACTAGCAACTCAACATTCACACTCAGTTTGCAGTACTAGCAACTAGCAACTCAACATTGACACACAGTCCTTGCAGCACTAGCAACTAGCAACTCAACATTCACACACAGTTTGCAGCACTAGCAACTAGCAACTCAACATTCACACAGTTTGCAGCACTAGCAACTAGCAACTCAACATTCACACTCAGTTTGCAGCACTAGCAACTAGCAACTCAACATTCACACTCAGTTTGCAGTACTAGCAACTAGCAACTCAACATTGACACACAGTTTGCAGCACTAGCAACTAGCAACTCAACATTCACACACAGTTTGCAGCACTAGCAACTAGCAACTCAACATTCACACACAGTTTGCAGCACTAGCAACTAGCAACTCAACATTCACACTCAGTTTGCAGCACTAGCAACTAGCAACTCAACATTCACACACAGTTTGCAGCACTAGCAACTAGCAACTCAACATTCACATTCAGTTTGCAGCACTAGCAACTGGCAACTCAACATTCACACTCAGTTTGCAGCACTAGCAACTAGCAACTCAACATTCACACACAGTTTGCAGCACTAGCAACTAGCAACTCAACATTCACACTCAGTTTGCAGCACTAGCAACTAGCAACTCAACATTCACACTCAGTTTGCATCACTAGCAACTAGCAACTCAACATTCACACACAGTTTGCAGCACTAGCAACTCAACATTGACACACAGTTTGCAGCACTAGCAACTAGCAACTAAACATTCACACACAGTTTGCAGCACTAGCAACTAGCAACTCAACATTCACACTCAGTTTGCAGCACTAGCAACTAGCAACTCAACATTCACACACAGTTTGCAGCACTAGCAACTAGCAACTCAACATTCACATTCAGTTTGCAGCACTAGCAACTGGCAACTCAACATTCACACTCAGTTTGCAGCACTAGCAACTAGCAACTCAACATTCACACACAGTTTGCAGCACTAGCAACTAGCAACTCAACATTCACACTCAGTTTGCAGCACTAGCAACTAGCAACTCAACATTCACACTCAGTTTGCAGCACTAGCAACTAGCAACTCAACATTCACACACAGTTTGCAGCACTAGCAACTCAACATTGACACACAGTTTGCAGCACTAGCAACTAGCAACTCAACATTCACACTCAGTTTGCAGCACTAGCAACTAGCAACTCAACATTGACACACAGTTTGCAGCACTAGCAACTAGCAACTCAACATTCACACACAGTTTGCAGCACTAGCAACTAGCAACTCAACATTCACACTCAGTTTGCAGCACTAGCAACTAGCAACTCAACATTCACACCCAGTTTGCAGCACTAGCAACTAGCAACTCAACATTGACACACAGTTTGCAGCACTAGCAACTAGCAACTCAACATTCACACTCAGTTTGCAGCACTAGCAACTAGCAACTCAACATTCACACACAGTTTGCAGCACTAGCAACTAGCAACTCAACATTCACACACAGTTTGCAGCACTAGCAACTAGCAACTCAACATTCACACACAGCTTGCAGCACTAGCAACTAGCAACTCAACATTCACACACAGTTTGCAGCACTAGCAACTAGCAACTCAACATTCACACACAGTTTGCAGCACTAGCAACTAGCAACTCAACATTCACACACAGTTTGCAGCACTAGCAACTAGCAACTCAACATTCACACTCAGTTTGCAGCACTAGCAACTAGCAACTCAACATTCACACACAGCTTGCAGCACTAGCAACTAGCAACTCAACATTCACACACAGTTTGCAGCACTAGCAACTAGCAACTCAACATTCACACTCAGTTTGCAGCACTAGCAACTAGCAACTCAACATTCACACACAGCTTGCAGCACTAGCAACTAGCAACTCAACATTCACACACAGCTTGCAGCACTAGCAACTAGCAACTCAACATTCACACACAGCTTGCAACACTAGCAACTAGCAACTCAACATTCACACTCAGCTTGCAACACTAGCAACTAGCAACTCAACATTCACACTCAGCTTGCAACACTAGCAACTAGCAACTCAACATTAAGGTTCTCGTGCCAAACATATAATAGCAATAACAAAATATCAACGAAATCGAAAAAAAAAAATTAGGAAGTTTGAAATAAAACATAAAATGGTAAATTGATCAAAAGTCGAGACAGAATAAACAATGTCAGGCAATAATAAAAAATAATATGTCGGTCTTTATAGTAAACATTTCCGATAGTTTGTAATAAACTGCAAATATATTGCAAATCTGTTTCATTTGTTGCTCTTCAACAAATGTAAGTAAAGTGTGACCCCCTTTTGGTTTAGCGCTTCCCTATACATATATTAATATGCAAAATAACCACAGTGATTATTTTGCATATTGTGATATCACGTGTTTACCGCGATCTTATTGCTCATAATATTAATATATAGTAACTCAGTCACAGGAAGCAGTAAGTCCACAGTTCAAAGATTTCTTGGTGGAGAACTGTTCACTATGTGAGGTAATATGGATGAAGTAGAGAGAAAACGAAGTTGAAAAGAACCATACCACGGGCGGGGATAGAACCCGCGATCAAACATAAAACTCAGACCTCGTCATCATTCTAACTTGAGAACCATCGTCGGCAACTGCAGTTAATATATGGTTTCTATGGGGGTTTCAACCTGCAGTCAGTATCGTAGTTAATGTCAGACTACAACAGCAGTGGTCAGGAAGCAGCAGTACTTAACAACAGCGAAGACTCTTGACAAATACACACTGACTCGCTAGTCAACTAGCATTTATAATACTCTAGATCTGATACTGTACAAAACTTACATACTGCAACATAAACTTCTGTTAGTACAACGTTTTTGATCTGGGAAGATCTTTATCAAGTTGTGATTTGATCAAATCACGACTTGATAAAGACATTTTATTGTGGCACCGTGTCGCTCCTGGAGAGTGGCACGGTGCCACAATAAAATGTCATATTTCTTGCACTTGTGTACTTTTACCTAACAATAATTCTATACACTTTTCACTAAAGCATTAGCAAAGTTACATGACCCCCATTTCCCTCTCAAGGGAGGGTCCTTGATGGCGGTGAGAGGCTCTTGATGCAAGTAAACACGGTCTCCTCTTCCTTGAATAGAACCTGATTGACTCCCATTCCCTCGAGTGAATAATATATGAGGAGGCTCTGTGGGTCTGTGTCACACTCTACCATTCTTCCTATTGTTCTATGTTAGTAATTCAGTGAAGAAACTAGGAGCAAGTTTGTCCAGTTTTTTTTCCCAGAAGTGATCTATGTTGTCACCTCTCTTGCTCTCCGGTTCGGGAATATTGAGGAATTTTAAACTTAACCTGTAATTCTCTAGGTATGCCATTTTGCGAACCTTAAGTAAGGTTCTTAGTTGATGAGACACTTGTTCAATATTTTGGTATCTATATTCTGGCCAAACGTTTTCATAATAAATGAAAATGAAAGAAACCCAAAATATTTATCTTATGCCAAATCAAGGGTAAAAACCACACACAGTATTGGACCCCTGCGATGGGACTTACACAGGTGACAACAAAGAAGTGAGTGGGATACTCAAGTCCCAATCTGACTCAGCATTTAGTGAACCGTTAATCAGATTAAGGGTCTATAATTTAAATGATTTTTTTTTTTGACCGAGACTCAAAATTTGGTTAATTCCAGAATTTCTGATATTACCCTAACGCCACAGGACTTTGCAAAAAACAATAAAAGACATGCTAATGCACTCTGCCCCAGGCGCAGACTCGTGGAACTCCGTGTTCATCAAGAACTGCAAGAAACCCCCTTTACATGCCTTAAATATTCTATGGAGAGGGAGCAAAGACACGGGGATCATCCCACAGTCACTAAAAACAACGGCTATAGCCCACTCCACAAAGGTGACAGTAAAGCAATTGTAAAGAATTACAGACCGATAGCACTAACGTCCCACATCATAAAAATCTTTGAAAGTGTTCTAAGAAGCAAGATCGCCATCCACTTGATACCCAGCAACTGCACAACCCAGAGCAGCATGGGTTTAGCGCATGCTGCTTCTGCCTCTCACAACTACTGGACCACTATGACATGGTCTTGGATGTTCTGGAGGACAAATGCAGATGTAGTCTACACAGACTTTGCGAAAGCCATCGACAAGTTCGATCATGGTGTAATACTACACAAAATGCGTGATAACAGAAAAAATGAAAAGATGGATCTATAACTTCCTTAAAAATAGAACACAAAGAGTAGTAGTAAATATAGTAAAGTCTGTGGCAGCTACAGTTAAAAGCTCTGTTCCACAAGGTACAGTACTCAGCCCCATCCTTTTCCCTCATCCTCATATATGATGCAGACAGAGATGTAAGTCACAGCAGTGTGTTCTCCTCTGCATGAGTGTCATCCACTGAGGACACTGCAGATCTTCAAGCGGACATTAACCAAGTCTTTAAATGGGCCTCAGAAAACAATATGAAGTTCAATGAAGACAAATTTAAATTACTCCGGAGTATAAAACAAGTTCCAAGTACACAATATATCGAAAAACTAATGTGAAGGACCTGGAAGTGATAATGTCAGAGAATTTCACCTTAAAAGATCAAAATAATGTCGTCTCTACAACATCTGCTATGAAAATGATAGGATGGATAATGAGAAACTTCAAAACTAGGTATGCCAAGCCAATGATGATTCTCTTCAGATCGCTTGTTCTCTCTAGGCAGGAATCTTACTGTACACTAACGGCCCCTTTCAAGGCAGGCGAAATTGCAGACCTGGAGAATATACAGAGAACTTTCACTGCACGTGTAAATACAATAAAGCGCCTAAATTACTGGGAACGTTGAAGTCTCATGACATGTGCTCCCTGGAACGCAGGCAAAAAAGATACATAATAATTTCCACATGGAAAATCCTAGAGGGTCTAGTCCCAAACTTACACACGAAATTCACTCCCTACGAAAGCAAAAGACTCGGCAGGAGATGCAAAATTTCCCAGTGAAAAGCAAGTGCGCCACGAGTACACTAAGAGACAACACAATAAATGTCCGGGGCCCAAGACTGTTCAACTGCTACTCAGCATACATAAGGAAATCTTCAAGAGGGAGCTGGACAAGCATGTAAAGTCAGTACCTGACCAGCCGGTCTGTGGTTCGTACGTCGGTTTACTTGCGGCCAGCAGTAAGAGCCTGGCTGATCAAGCCCTGATCCACGACGAGGCCTGGTCATGGTCTGGGCCGCGGGGGCGTTGACCCCCGGTACACACTCCAGGTATACCCATGTATTGCACAAGTGTCTCAGTTATCAACTTGTGAGATTTCTAAACTATTAATACAAGGCTATTAGTGAATAGCATTATTCCTGTCTGGCCAGTTCAAATGTCTTGTAAGAATATCATCACTGGCTAGGCATCTCTTGTTCTGAAGGTTCTAGTTATCCACTCTATTATCTTCCTCTCAGATACTGCAGTAACATTACTGTGTTTCTGGAAGGTCACAACTTCGATTAGGTTTAAATACTATATTCCAATTTTTATTTTCTAAAATTATTCACTGTGGACCAACTTAAATTTATCCTGGCTGAACATCAACCTGTATCTTTATCCTGGCTGAACATCAACCTGTATCTTTATCCTGGCTGAACATCAACCTGTATCTTTATCCTGGCTGAACATCAACCTGTATCTTTATCCTGGCTGAACATCAACCTGTATCTTTATCCTGGCTGAACATCAACCTGTATCTTTATCCTGGCTGAACATCAACCTGTATCTTAGACCCACTGGAAGACTTGACTGACAGCATCTTGAAGGATTACTGTGCCCTTCATGGATCATACTATGTGTCCTTCATGGATGATATTAGTATGTGTCCTCCATGTATGATTCACTCTGTCCTCCATGGATAATACTATGTGTCCTCCATGGATAATACTATATGTCCTCCATGAATAATATTGTGTCCTCCATGGATTATACTATGTGTCCTTCGTGGATAATACTATGTGTCCTCCATGGATAATACTATGTGTTCTCCATGGATAATACTATGTGTTCTCCATGAATAATACTATGTGTCCTCCATGGGTAATACTATGTGTCCTCCATGGATAATACTATGTGTCCTCCATGGATAATATTATGTATCCTCCATGGATAATACTATGTGTCCTCCATGGATAATACTATGTGTCTTCAATGGATAATACTATGTGTCCTATATGGGTAATACTATGTGTCCTCTATGGATAATACTATGTGCCTTCCATGGATAATACTATGTGTCCTCCATGGATAATATTATGTGTCCTCCATGGATAATACTATGTGTCCTTCATGGATAATACTATGTGTCTTCCATGGATAATACTATGTGTCCTCCATGGATAATAGTATGTGTCCTCCATGGGTAATACTATGTGTCCACCATGGATAATACTATGTGTCCTACATGGGTAATACTATGTGTCCTCCATGGGTAATACTATGTGTCCTCCATGGATAATACTATGTGTCCTCCATGGGTAATACTATGTGTCCTCCATGATTAATACTATGTGTCCTCTATGGATAATACTTTGTGTCCTCCATGGGTAATATTAGTATGTAGCTTCCATGTATGATTCTGTCCTCTATGTATGATATTATGTGTCTTCCAAGGATGATACTATGTGTCTTCCGTGAACGATACTATGTATCTTCCATGGATGATACTATGTGTCTTCCATGGATGATACTAGTATGTGTCCTCCATGTATGATACACTGTGTCCTCTATGCATGGTACTATGTGTCCTCCATACATGGTACTATGTGTCCTCCATACATGGTACAATGTGTCCTCCATACATGGTGCTATGTGTCCTCCATGTATGATATACTGTGTCCTCCATGCATGGCACTATGTGTCCTCGATGGATGGCACTATGTGTCCTCGATGGATGGCACTATGTGTCCTCGAGGGATGGCAATCTGTGTCCTAGAGTGATGGCATTGTGTGTCCTCGATGGATGACACTATGTGTTCTCGATGGATGGCACTATGTGTCCTCGAGGGATGGCACTATGCGTCCTCGAGTGATGACACTCTCACAGAGTCTAGTATCGCCTGGTAAGGTGACACAGTACCATGATTGTTGTGTCTGACTGTCAGCCATAACATCAGACTGATACCTGAGGCCAGTACCATGACTTGCTCTTCATTGGTAGACAGAGAGGAAAATGGTGACATGTTAAGATGGTGGTGATGATGATAATAGGGATGATGTCTGGTGCTAGCCTGGTCAACCAGGCTGTTGCTGCTGGAGGCACACTGTCCCAATTATCCATCACAGCCTGGTTGATCTGGCACCTAGTGAAGATACTTGTCTAGTTGTCCCAGCAGTGTTTCTGATATCTTCTGGTAAGATGTTGAATAGTCTGGGACCACGGATGTTGATACAATGTTCTCTTATTGTGCCCATGGTGCCCCTGATTTTTACTGGGTTTATTTTGCACTTCCTCCCATATCTCTCACTCCAGTATGTTGTTATGGCAGTGTGCAGTTTGAGACAATGCCCTCAAGTACTTTCCAGGTATATATTATCATGTATCTCTCTCTTCTCCGCTCCAATGAGTACATATCAAGACTTTAATGCTTTCCCAAATTTAAATGCGGATAGTAAATTATCTCTGTATCTGTTCCAGCTCTGATATTTCTCCTGTCCTGACCGGACCGTCAGCACTTAGCAATATTCCAAATGAGGAAGGACTAGTGATTTGAAATGTGTCACAAATGACATTATATTTTATGTTTTGAAATTTCTCATTGTTCATCCCGTCATCCTCCTGGCTGTCGTGACTCTGGTCTTATTGAGGAGAAGAAACAGCAGAGGTGCCAAGACACTGCCTTGGGAAACTGAGCTTTTTACCTCGCTGATATTAGATTTTACCTGCTTACTACTACTTGCATTCAGTGTGTTAGAAACTTGAAAATCCACCTGCCTACCTTCCCCGTAATGCATATGGCCCTCATTTTGTGTGCAGTTACCCCATGATCGCATTTATCAAACTCTTTTGCAAAATCTGTGCATATTAATTACATCTGCGTTCTGATTTTCTTCCCAAACCTTCGTAATTCTGTCATAATGGTTCAGCAGTGAGTGAGTGAGGGCAGTGACGGTGGTGTCAGGACTAGAATAAGACTGGTGGCAGGTGTTGAGCAGTGAGTGAGGGCAGTGCCAACACTAGGCCTGGGGGTATCAAGGCTGGTTAAGACTACATCATTCAGGTGTGCTGCTTCACAACACTTGAACTGATAAGATAGTGATGGAGGGTGATGGAGGTAGTGATGGAGCGTAATAGATGCAGTGATGGAGGCAGCAACAGTCTGCTGCACCAACCATAGAGAGTAATAAAATAAAACTCTGGAAACAGGTGACAGGTAAGTCACAGTTTTCTCCATTTAACAGAAAAAATAAAATAAAACAATAAAGAAAGTTAAGGTAAAACAAAGGTAATTAACTACTGATTAACTTAACATGATAAACCAACTTTAGTCAGAGGTAAACCAATAATAATGAGAGGTAAACCAACACTAATAACAGGTAAACCAACACTAATAACAGGTAAACCAATACTAATGACAGGTAAACAAACACTAATGACAGGTAAACCAACACTAATAACAGGTAAACCAACACTAATGACAGGTAAACCAACACTAATAACAGGTAAACCAACACTAATAACAGGTAAACCAACACTAATGACAGGTAAACCAACACTAATGACAGGTAAACCAACACTAATGACAGGTAAACCAACACTAATGCCAGGTAAACCAACACTAATGATAGGTAAACCAACACTAATGACAGGTAAACCAATATTAATCAAAGATAAACCAAAGGAGTCAGTGGTCAGGCTGAGGGCCGACACCAGGAGTCGGATGACAGGCTGAGAGCCAACATCAGGAGTCGGATGACAGACTGAGAACCAACATCAGGAGTCGGGTGACAGGCTGAGAGCCAACATCAGGAGTCGGGTGACAGACTGAGAGCCAACATCAGGAGTCGGATGACAGACTGAGAGCCAACATCAGGAGTCGGATGACAGACTGAGAGCCAACATCAGGAGTCGGGTGACAGACTGAGAGCCAACATCAGGAGTCGGGTGACAGACTGAGAGCCAACATCAGGAGTCGGATGACAGACTGAGAGCCAACATCAGGAGTCGGGTGACAGACTGAGAGCCAGCATCAGGAGTCGGATGACAGACTGAGAACCAACATCAGGAGTCGGATGACAGACTGAGAGCCAACATCAGGAGTCGGGTGACAGACTGAGAGCCAAAATCAGGAGTCGGGTGACAGACTGAGAGCCAACATCAGGAGTCGGGTGACAGACTGAGAGCCAACATCAGGAGTCGGGTGACAGACTGAGAGCCAACATCAGGAATCGGGTGACAGACTGAGAGCCAACATCAGGAGTCGGGTGACAGACTGAGAGCCAACATCAGGAGTCGGGTGACAGACTGAGAGCCAACATCAGGAGTCGGGTGACAGGCTGGGAACCAACATCAGGAGTCGGGTGACAGACTGAGAGACAACATCAGGAGTCGGATGACAGGCTGAGAGCCAACATCAGGAGTCGGATGACAGACTGAGAGCCAACATCAGGAGTCGGGTGACAGACTGAGAGCCAACATCAGGAGTCGGGTGACAGGCTGAGAGCCAACATCAAGAGTCGGGTGACAGACTGAGAGACAACATCAGGAGTCGGGTGACAGACTGAGAGACAACATCAGGAGTCGGGTGACAGACTGAGAGCCAGTATCAGGAGTCGGGTGACAGACTGAGAGACAACATCAAGAGTCGGGTGACAGACTGAGAGACAACATCAGGAGTCGGGTGACAGACTGAGAGCCAGTATCAGGAGTCGGGTGACAGGCTGGGAGCCAACATCAGGAGTCGGATGACAGACTGAGAGCCAACATCAGGAGTCGGGTGACAGACTGAGAGCCAACATCAGGAGTCGGGTGACAGACTGAGAGCCAACATCAGGAGTCGGATGACAGGCTGAGAGCCAACATCATGAGTCGGGTGACAGACTGAGAGCCAACATCAGGAGTCGGATGACAGACTGAGAGAGAACATCAGGAGTCGGGTGACAGACTGAGAGCCAACATCAGGAGTCGGGTGACAGGCTGGGAGCCAACATCAGGAGTCGGGTAGCAGACTGAGAGCCAACATCAGGAGTCGGGTGACAGACTGAGAGCCAGTATCAGGAGTCGGGTGACAGACTGAGAGCCAACATCAGGAGTCGGGTGACAGGCTGGGAGCCAACATCAGGAGTCGGGTGACAGACTGAGAGCCAACATCAGGAGTCGGGTGACAGGCTGGGAGCCAACATCAGGAGTCGGGTGACAGGCTGGGAGCCAACATCAGGAGTCGGGTGACAGGCTGAGAGCCAACATCAGGAGTCGGGTGACAGACTGAGAGCCAACATCAGGAGTCGGGTGACAGACTGAGAGCCAACATCAGGAGTCGGGTGACAGGCTGAGAGCCAACATCAGGAGTCGGGTGACAGGCTGAGAGCCAACATCAGGAGTCGGGTGACAGACTGAGAGCCAACATCAGGAGTCGGGTGACAGGCTGGGAGCCAACATCAGGAGTCGGGTGACAGGCTGAGAGCCAACATCAGGAGTCGGGTGACAGACTGAGAGCCAACATCAGGAGTCGGGTGACAGGCTGGGAGCGGACACGGAGATTAGGACTAGGTCTGAGGTGTAGGCCAGACAGAGATAGGCCCAGGATGACAGTGTGATAGTTGGTTAACCATGGCGATAAGGTGTGTGTGTGTACTCACCTAGTTGTGGTTGCAGGGGTCGATTCACAGCTCTTGGCCCCGTTTCTTCGCTAGCAGCTACTAGGTCATAAGCTTTATCATACCTCTTCTTAAAGCTATGTATGGATTCTGCCTCCACTACATCGCTTCCCAAACTATTCCACTTCCTGAGTCTTCAACTTCCAACTGTGTCCCCTTGTTGCTGTGTCCCATCTCTGGAACATTCTGTCTCTGTCAACATTGTCAATTCCTCTCGTGTGTGTGTGTGTGTGTGTGTGTGTGTGTGTGTGACAGCAGACATACACTAGGTTAGTTAAGGTTCGTCAGGAAACATGACAAGTGTTTTACTAGGGGTTAATGTCTGATATGAGACACAGGGGTAACAACCGACCACTGAGGGCCTGCCAGGGGTAACAGCCGACCACTGAGGGCCTGCCATGGGTAGCAGCCGACCACTGAGGGCCTGCCAGGGGTAGCAGCCGGCCACTGAGGGCCTGCCAGGGGTAGCAGCCGACCACTGAGGGCCTGCCAGGGGTAGCAGCCGGCCACTGAGGGCCTGCCAGGGGTAACAGCCGGCCACTGAGGGCCTGCCAGGGTAGCAGCCGGCCACTGAGGGCCTGCCAGGGTAACAGCCGACCACTGAGGGCCTGCCAGGGTAGCAGCCGGCCACTGAGGGCCTGCCAGGGGTAACAGCCGACTACTGAGGGCCTGCCAGGGTAGCAGCCGACCACTGAGGGCCTGCCAGGGTAGCAGCCGACCACTGAGGGCCTGCCAGGGGTAGCAGCCGACCACTGAGGGCCTGCCAGGGGTAACAGCCGGCCACTGAGGGCCTGCCAGGGGTAGCAGCCGGCCACTGAGGGCCTGCCAGGGGTAACAGCCGACCACTGAGGGCCTGCCAGGGTAGCAGCCGGCCACTGAGGGCCTGCCAGGGGTAACAGCCGACCACTGAGGGCCTGCCAGGGGTAGCAGCCGACCACTGAGGGCCTGCCAGGGGTAGCAGCCGACCACTGAGGGCCTGCCAGGGGTAGCAGCCGACCACTGAGGGCCTGCCAGGGGTAACAGCCGGCCACTGAGGGCCTGCCAGGGGTAACAGCCGACCACTGAGGGCCTGCCAGGGGTAGCAGCCGGCCACGATCACAGATAACCCCGCCTCAGTGTCACATGACTGGCCTGTACAGCGCCACCTACAACAACACTCAACATAATAATAAAACAAAGGAGCACTAGAGGGAAGAAGCCATTGTTTAAAGTGATCGGAAAACCAATATATAAAAATGATTGATACTCTTTTACTCCCATCGTGAGATGACAGTAAAGAGACGTAGTTATAGGTGTTTTTTTTTACCCTTATAACTTTTATTTCTAGATATTAATTCATACCTCACAAAACTTCCAGCCATCTGAATTTCTTCATTTTATCTTCGACTGCCGCAAACGGACAACAATCATCCTAGGCAGAAACGCCAACAACTATGCAATAGAATAAACCACGGGCCATAAGTATGCAATGGAGAAGGAGCGCTAACCAGGGAAGTGGAAAATATTGAGCTAAAGCTAAAGGACTCATACAGGATCCAGGAGAGACAAGAGGAGCTAAAAGCGATTAGTGAAATTGAAAGAAATTCGAAATATTTATTTTCATATGCCAAAAACAAGGCAAAAACCACTTCTAGTATTGGCCCCCTGATCAGACAAGACGGATCCTACACAGATGACAACAAAGAAATGAGTGAGATACTGAAATCTCAATATGACTCTGTGTTCAGCGAACCACTAATCAATCTAAAGATAGACAATCCAAACAATTGTTTCATGAATGTGATTCAAAACCCTGCCAATGTATGAAAAATTTCTGACATAACACTAACTCCACTAGACATTGAGAAAGCCATTGACGACATGCCCATGCACTCAGCCCCAGACCAAGACTCGTGGAACTCTGTGTTCATTAAGAACTGCAAAAAAAACACTCTCACGGGCCCTAAGTATGCTATGGAGGAGCATAGACACAGGTGAGATTCCACAGTCACTAAAAACAACGGATATAGCCCCACTCCATAAATGTGGCAGTAAAGCAATAGCTAAGAACTATAGACCAATAGCTTTAACGTCCCACATCATAAAAATCTTAGAAAGAGTACTAAGAAGCAGGATAACAAACCACTTGGACTCCCAAAAATTGCATAATCCAGGGCAACATGGGCTCAGAGCAGGTCGCTCCTGCCTCTCGCAACTACTGGACCACTCTGATATGGTTATAAATTAGACACATTTGCAACACTTGGGTATCTTTATTGAGGAAACGTTTCGTCACACAGTGGCTTCATCAGTCCAATACAAAGTAGAAAGGTGTAAGGAGATTAGGAGTTTGAGGTAATCAGTCCCTCAATAAAGATACCCAAGTGTTGCATATGTGTCTAATTTATAACTTGTCGGTTCTCTGAACCATTCATTTACACTATGATATGGTCTTAGATGCTCTGGAAAACAAACAGAATGCAGATGTAGTATACACAGATTTTGCAAAAGCCTTTGACAAGTGAGATCATAGTGTAATAGCACACAAAATGCGTGCTAAAGGGATAACTGGCAAAGTAGGCAGATGGATCTTCAACTTTCTAACCAATCGAACACAAAAAGCAGTAGTAAACAGAGTTAAATCGGATGCTGCCATAGTGAAGAGCTCTGTTCTACTGTGCACAGTACTCGCACCTATCCTGTTTCTCATCCTCATATCAGACATAGACAGAGATGTAAACCATAGCACCGTATCATCCTTTGCAGATGATACTAGGATCTGCATGAGTGTCATCCATTGAGGACACGGCAAATCTCCAAGAAGATATAAACCAAGTTTTCCAATGGGCAACAGAGAACAATATGATGTTGAATGAAGACAAATTCCAACTATTCAGTTATGGAAAACTGGAGGAAATAATAACTAGGACTGAGTATATTACAAAATCTAATCACACAATAGAGCGGAAAAGTAATGTGAGGGACCTGGGTGTGGTTATGTCTGAGGATCTCACCTTCAAGGACCACAACAATGCCACTATCACATCTGCGAGGAAACTGATAGGATGGATAATGAGAACATTCAAAACAAGAGATGCCAAGTTAATGATGGTCCTTTTTAAATCACTTGTTTTCTCTAGGCTGGAATACTGCTGTACATTAACATCCCCATTCAAGGCAGGTGAAATTGCAGATCTGGAGAATGTACAGAGAACCTTTACTGCACGTATAAGTTGCATTAACTACTGGGAACGTTTGGAAGCACTTGACTTGTACTCACTTGAGCGCAGGCGAGAGAGATACATCATAATCTACACCTGGAAGATCCTGAAGTGACTGTTCCCTAATCTACATACAGAAATCACTCCCTACAAAAGCAAAAGACTTGGCTGGCGATGCAACATACCCCCAATGAAAAGTAGGAGCGCCATTAGTGCACTAACAGAAAACACAATAAGTGTCCGGGGCCCAGAACTGTTCAACAGCCTCCCACCAGCCATAAAGTGAATTGCCAATAGACACCTGGTTGTCTTCAAGGGGGAGCTGGACAGATACCTAAAGTCAGTGCCGGATCAGCCGGGCTGTGGTTCGTATGTTGGACTACGTGCGGCCAGCAGTAACAGCCTCGTTGATCAGGCCCTGATCCACCGGGAGGCCTGGTCATGGACCGGGCCGCGGGCATTGATCCCCGGAATACCCTCCAGGTAGACTCCAGGTAGACTCCAGGTAGGTGAAACTACAAGTTCCCTCGCACTGAAGATTCGATAGCACAAATCTACTTGCAGCTGTGAGGATCTAAGGGATGCATGCGACTCAGAAATAACAAGACACCTCATTAGATTATGCTAAGATAGTCAATAACCAATGCAGACGGAAATGTCTGGAACCCTGACGTATAGTAATCACAAGCACCGTCCCACAGAAGTCAGGCAGCTTCAGTGTCTTGAAGCAGCTGGTGATTAAACTGTTGCTGAACCTTGATACAGCCATGAGGTGTCACCAACCCACGCACACCATCATGTCATGCCCATGAGGTGTCACCAACCCACGCACACCATCATGTCATGCCCATGAGGTGTCACCAACCCACGCACACCATCATGTCATGCCCATGAGGTGTCACCAACCCACGCACACCATCATGTCATGCCCACTACTCGTTACATGATGTACTTACAGTTCACTACTATCTCGCTTCCTGTCACCACTCACTACACATACTCTCCTCTTAGTTATCTCTGTATTAACACTGAAGAAGCTACTAGTGGCGGAGCGATTCCTTTAAAAATTGTCATATCTATAATAATAATAATAATAATAATATCTTTATTTACTACAAGTACATGTACATGGTATACAGGCCTAGCTGACATCAGTGACATACTACTATATAGAAAGTCCCTTGTTATGCTGAGCATTTCGGGCAGATTAGGTCAGTGTCCTAGGATGCGACTCACACCAGTCGACTAACACCCAGGTACCCATTTTACTGATGGGGAACATAGACAACAGGTGTAAAGAAACACGCCCAATGTTTCTGCCCTGGCTGGGAATCGAACCCAGGCCCTCGCCGTGTGAAGGGAGAGCTTTAGCCACCAGACCAAGTATATACTACTTGAGAGACTAGTTCCACATTTGTACACTGTTATAACAACATACTGGAGTGGGAGACATGGGAGAAAATATAAAATAAGCCCAGTGAAATACAGGGGTGCAGTGAGCACAATAAGAGAACCCTGTATCAACACCCATGGTCCAAGACTATTCAACATCTTACCAGAAAATATCAGAAACACTTCTGGAACCAGTGTAGAAGTCTTCAAGACGAAACTGGACAAGTATCTTCACCAGGTGCCAGATCAACCAGGCTGTGATAGATATGTGGGCCTGCAGGCCGCCAGCAGTAACAGCCTGGTTGACCACACAAGCACCAGCCAAGACTGGCCCAGGGCCGGGCTGCGAGAGTAGGAAAACTCTTGAAACCCGTCCAAGGTATATTCACAGTAGGAATATGTTTGGTAGGATACCAGGACAGTGAAGAGCTTGGCCCACCTGATCCTCACAAACTCTATGTGGATCTATCACATAAAGATCGCAGCAAATTTCTTATTTTATTTAAGCTAGGTTAGGTTTAATTAGATTGCTTCCTGTCAATAAAAATTCACTAAAATTATAATATACCACATCGTCAGTAAATGAAATACAAAATAAAGGCGATAAAAACACTTGACTCGCTAACAAGACTTAACAGACACCAAGGACAATGTACACTTAGATTATCTCCTTTCAAGATACGTTAAACAGTCACACATTTGACTGTCATAGAAGCAGTGATATATTTTCTGTCATTAAGACGACAAGCTGCTTTATAAAGTACACAGAGCGAAGCGTCGTCCTAATTAAAGCTTATTCTCCATCGTGGCTTTCCTTCCAATTGTTGGAAGTGGACAATTAATACCAGGCTCACTCATACACATAATACCAGGCTCACTCATACACATAATACCAGGCTCACTCATACACATAATACCAGGCTCACTCATACACATAATACTAGGCTCACTCATACACATAATACCAGGCTCACTCATACACATAATACAAGGCTCAATCATACACATAATACCAGGCTCCTCATACACATAATACCAGGCTTCCTCATACACATAATACCAGGCTCACTCATATACATAATACCAGGCTCACTCATACACATAATACCAGGGTCACTCATACACATAATACCAGGCTCACTCATACACATAATACCAAGCTCACTCATACACATAATACCAGACTCACTAATACACATAATACCAGGCTCACTCATACACATAATACCAGGCTCACTCATACACATAATACCATGTTCACTCATACACATAATACCAGGCTCACTCATACACATAATACCAGGCTCACTCATACACATAATACCAAGCTCACTCATACACATAATACCAGACTCACTAATACACATAATACCAGGCTCACTCATACACATAATACCAGGCTCACTCATACACATAATACCAGGTTCACTCATACACATAATACCAGGCTCACTCATACACATAATACCAGGCTCACTCATACACATAATACCAGGCTCACTCACACATAATACCAGGCTCACTCATACACATAATACCAGGCTCACTCATACACATAATACCAGGCTCACTCATAACTTCTCACTTCTGATAGTCTTTCTACACCATTTTTTTTAATTTTAATTTAACCATCTTGAATACCTGTAGCAAAATTTGACCTGGTTAAATATTTATATAATCTTGTTCATATACAATTTATTAATACAACTTATTATATTTCCCTCATTGTTCATCATCTAGAGTGTAGACGCTGCAACTGCGAAGATTTTAATTAAATGTTAGAGTAAATGTTTCTGATAGAGAGGGATTAACTTTGTGATCCTTCTATGTTTGTTTTCCAGCGCATTTACGTCGCTTCTGTAATAATGTGATAAGAAGCTCTGCTCATTATCTAAATGAGATCTTACCAACCTGAGTGTCGTTCTGTAACACAAGTTAAGACTTCTCTTATATGTCATGATGCTACTAGCGCTTTCTTCTTATGCTCTTGTCTGCCTTTGCAGTTATGCTAAAAAACTGTCCTTATTTCTCTAATTCTGATTAAGTTATGTATTATTTTGTTTGTAAGTTGAGCGAGTGCTTTGTTTCCACGAGGTAAGGAGGTCACACTTGTCCACACTGACCTGCACTAGGTAAGGAGGTCACACTTGTCCACACTGACCTGCACTAGGTAAGGAGGTCACACTTGTCCACACTGACCTGCACTAGGTAAGGAGGTCACACTTGTCCACACTGACCTGCACTAGGTAAGGAGGTCACACTTGTCCACACTGACCTGCACTAGGTAAGGAGGTCACACTTGTCCACACTGACCTGCACTAGGTAAGGAGGTCACACTTGTCCACACTGACCTGCACTAGGTAAGGAGGTCACACTTGTCCACACTGACCTGCACTAGGTAAGGAGGTCACACTTGTCCACACTGACCTGCACTAGGTAAGGAGGTCACACTTGTCCACACTGACCTGCACTAGGTAAGGAGGTCACAATTGTCCACACTGACCTGCACTAGGTAAGGAGGTCACACTTGTCCACACTGACCTGCACTAGGTAAGGAGGTCACACTTGTCCACACTGACCTGCACTAGGTAAGGAGGTCACACTTGTCCACACTGACCTGCACTAGGTAAGGAGGTCACACTTGTCCACACTGACCTGCACTAGGTAAGGAGGTCACACTTGTCCACACTGACCTGCACTAGGTAAGGAGGTCACACTTGTCCACACTGACCTGCACTAGGTAAGGAGGTCACACTTGTCCACACTGACCTGCACTAGGTAAGGAGGTCACACTTGTCCACACTGACCTGCACTAGGTAAGGAGGTCACACTTGTCCACACTGACATGTGACTGTAGCTGCTGCCGTCACAACATGGTGGTGATGGTGTTTTCTTAGTCAGGAAAGAGAACAAGCGTTTCCATGAGCTGGTCACCAGATGATGACCCATTAAGTGGTCAAACGTCCACTAGCCTATCCCAGGTAGGGCTCCACCCCAGCTAGGGGTTTCATCCCAATTAGGGGTTTCACCCCAGCTAGAGTTCCACCCGAGCTAGGGTTCCACCCCAGTTAGGATTCCACCCCAGCTAGGGCTCCACCCCAGCTAAGGTTCCACCCCAGCTAGGGCTCCACCCCAGCTAAGATCCCACCCCAGCTAGGGCTCCTCCCCAGCTAGGGCTCCACCCCAGCTAAGGTTCTACCCCAGCTAGGGCTCCACCCCTGCTAAGGTCCCACCCCAGCTAGGGCTCCACCCCAGCTAAGGTTCCACCCCAGCTAGGGCTCCACCCCAGCTAAGGTCCACCCCAGCTAAGGTCCACCCCAGCTAGGGCTCCACCCCAGCTAGGGCTCCACCCAATTTAAAAAACAGCAACTACATAGTTGAGCCTTTTAAGATAGCATCTTCAAAAGCACAAAATTGTTAGTTATTCAGTGATAACAACAACAACAACAATTGTCGGTTAGCTAAGCTTGAAACCCATCAGGCTGCATGTTTACCCGCGTCAAGGATACTACAGGCCCTCAAACAGGGATTAAATTAATCTCTCAGTATATATATACTGAGAGATAAACACTGTATATAACTTCTTCCATAACATTAACCTCTCCGTATTATCCTGACACTCACTGGTGTCCTGCAATAAAAGCCATACATCTTTTTTATATATTTCGTAACCAGTTCGTAACCAATTAAGGTGCTCCTCATGTCGCAATTTTTATTTCGTCTATGTAAACTGTGAACAAGAATGGACCCAACACAGCCCCCCAGAGGAACAACCCATGGACAGACAGGACCAGGGTTAAACACACTGCACCTGGAGGCACTTACAGTATAGTCACATATGTAAATATAATTCGTCTCTTACAAACAGACTGAGAATATTTGCTCAGACTCTCTTCTGGTATCTTATATTAATTACTGACATACCTTAACATATCACAGTTCTTGTAGTCTCTATCTCCGTCATCCTCAATAACTGAGTTAAATATACACTGTTCAAGACACTTATCACCAAGTTGACTCCATGTTTAAGTAATAATCATCATCATCATCAATAATAATAATAATAATAATAATAATAATAATAATAATAATAATAATAATAATAATAATAATTATAATAATAATAATAATAATAATTCATAGGCTAGGTTACGTTAGGTAAAATTGGTCAGGAAATAGGACAAGTGTTTCCTGTTTCCTGGAGCTTTAGGTCATCTGGTCAAAGCCTTCCGCTGGCTTACCTCTCCACCCTTTTAAAAATTGATTTTTTTTTTCACAAATCAGGCAAGAATTGTTAATCTACCGCAGCTAATATCGAAGCTCAGCACTAAGGTATACTACCACCCCCCAGGATGCCAACCACAACAGTCGACTAACACCCAGGTACCTACTTACTGCTACGTAAACAGGGACAGCAGGTGTAAGGAAACACATTCAATGTTGCCACCCTCTCTGGGGATCGAACCACGGACACTTAGTATGTGAACTATAAGCGTTGCCAATCTAGCCACAGGACGCCTGATTTCAAAGGCGCTCAATAATACTGGACCCGTCAGCATTGTGAGAGTGCTGTGTAAGGCATGAAAGTTGCATTGTGGGAACATCCGCAGTGCGTGGCTACCAGCGTCTGGTCTGGGTGCTGGGGATCCTGGTTGTTATTGGAATCGTTATCCCGACATCCTGGTTGATACACTGATCGGTAGCAGCAGCAGGTTGTTCAACCACAACAACCTGGAGGAACTCATCAAGTTTCCTCAAGTTGTCTCCCTGCCTGTCATGGGTGGTATTGGGTTGTCTCCCTGCCTGTCATTGGTGGTATTGAGTTGTCTCCCTGCCTGTCATTGGTGGTATTGAGTTGTCTCCCTGCCTGTCATTGGTGGTATTCAACACTGTCTGCAGAGCAGGCGATGTTAATGAAGCCCTCCAGTACAGTGGTGTTCAACTTTCCTGCACAAGTGGGTCACATTTGATGGTCACATGTGTGATGAGGGCCCCACGGTTTTGTTGACACTGCAGTGTGGATCCTATATAAAAGTGAATTCATAATTTCTTGTGAGGGCCGCATCTGTTTCCTAGAAGGGCCACATGCGGCCCGCGGGCCGCAGGTTGGGGACCCCTGCTCAAATATATTCAATGTACTGATAATGACGTACCTGAGCGTGATGCAGTCCAGGCAGTGTAATCTGAGGGACTAATGCTTCTCAATAATTTAAGTACTGATTGAATACATAGGAACGGAGAGTACAAGTTACGAGTACATTCTGCAGAGCTGCTATTTAATCTGCCTTAAATTACAAATATTACAGTGTATAGAGTGCACTTGTTTTAAAGAGTATCATCAGCATATCTTGTATTAAAGGTTTTTGTTAAACAGCTTATCATTTGTCTTATAGTTGTCATAGCAACAATATTATTATTCATGAACGAAAGATCTTCATTTATCGTCATATATGAGTCTCTATTTTGACATCTCCAGTGTCAGCTTGGTTGACATCTCCAGTGTCAGCTTGGTTGACATCTCCAGTGTCAGCTTGGTTGATATCTCCAGTGTCAGCTTGGTTGACATCTCCAGTGTCAGCTTGGTTGACATCTCCAGTGCAGCTTGGACATCTCCAGTGTCAGCTTGGTTGACATCTCCAGTGTCAGCTTGGCATCTAGTGTCACGTGACATCTCCAGTGTCAGCTTGGTTGACATCTCCAGTGTCAGCTTGGTTGACATCTCCAGTGTCAGCTTGGTTGACATCTCCAGTGTCAGCTTGGTTGACATCTCCAGTGTCAGCTTGGTTGACATCTCCAGTGTCAGCTTGGTTGATATCTCCAGTGTCAGCTTGGTTGACATCAAGCGTCCAGTCACTCGCTAAACTTCTATTAAGTTCCTAACACATCGGTCGTCTCCCAACAAGGTAGGGTGTCCCGGGTCACCACCTGAAGACCGCAGGACACCGGTGCCAGCACTAGGTCCGGGTCCATGAAGACCGAGACACACCGGTGAGCCACGTCACTGAGGTAGGGTGTACCGGGTCACCACCTGGAAAAGACCCGGGCCAGGACAACACCGGTGAGCCACATCACTGAGGTAGGGGGTCCCACAAGAAAAGAAGAAACACTTTCATCATCACTCACTCCAGTCTTGCCAGAGGCGCGCCAATACTACAGTTCAAAAGTGAAAATATTCCCACCGCTCCTTCAGAGTGCAGGCACTCTACTTCCTGTTATATGAGTGGAACGAAATCTTCTTCAACGTTCATCACTCTGGCAGGATTGCTGGTCTTATTTTTATCCTTCAAGAATATGTAAGATGAGAGGCATTGTCTACAGACTTTTATTAAGAGTTAGTTTAAACTTAACGTTATTTTTCTGTGAATGTCTTAACACTTCTTATTTAAGTAAATAACGAAAGTGAATGTTATAGAAATGCAGTTAGAAACCTGAGTAGAATGTTGATAATCGCATTTATGGAGCAACTTGCAATGTGAAGAGATTGACTGATGTAGTAGACAGGCTTAGTCTTAGTAACAAGTACTGACTGATGTTGTAGAAGCCAGGCTTAGGCTTGGTTACAAGTACTGACTGATATTGTAGTAGCCCGGCTTAGACTTGTTTACAAGTACTGACTGATGTTGTAGTAGCCTGGCTTAGGCTTGGTTACAAGTACTGACTGATGTTGTAGTAGCCTGGCTTAGGCTTGGTTACAAGTACTGACTGATGTTGTAGTAGCCTGGCTTAGGCTTGGTTACAAGTACTGACTGATATTGTAGTAGCCAGGCTTAGGCTTGGTTACAAGTACTGACTGATGTTGTAGTAGCCTGGCTTAGGCTTGGTTACAAGTACTGACTGATATTGTAGTAGCCAGGCTTAGGCTTGGTTACAAGTACTGACTGATGTTGTAGTAGCCTGGCTTAAGCTTGGTTACAAGTACTGACTGATGTTGTAGTAGCCTGGCTTAGGCTTGGTTACAAGTACTGACTGATGTTGTAGTAGCCTGGCTTAGGCTTGGTTACAAGTACTGACTGATGTTGTAGTAGCCTGGCTTAGGCTTGGTTACAAGTACTGACTGATGTTGTAGTAGCCTGGCTTAGGCTTGGTTACAAGTACTGACTGATGTTGTAGTAGCCTGGCTTAGGTTTGGTCTGGCAGTCAAATGCTAAGTATGTGGTCAGTCATATGGTCACTGTCTTGAACACTATGTGCTCAATTGTCCACTTATTGAGGAATATAGAGATAGACAAAGAAATTCGAAAAATTTCTTTTCATATGCCAAAAGCAAGGCAAAAACAACATCTAGTATTGGGCCCCTGCTTAGACAAGATGGATCTAACATGGATGACAATAACTGAGATACTAAAGTGTCAGTACGACTTTGTGTTTAGCGAGCACTTAATCAGTCTAGAGATCGACAATCCAAATGATTTTTTTCATGAATGAGACTCAAAACCCTGTCAATGTATGCCAAATTTCTGACATAACTCCACTGGACTTTCAAAAAGCCATTGACATATCCACGCACTCAGCCCCAGACCAAGACTCGTGGAACTGCATGTTCATTAAGATCTGCAAGAAACCTCTTTCACGTGCCTTAAGTATGCTATTGAGAGGGAGCATGGGCACGCTGTAATCTCACAGTCACTATTGCTTGCTACCACAAAGGTGACAGCAATGCAATAGCAAAGAATTATAAACTAACAGATCTAACGCCCCACATCATAAAAATCTTGGAAAGAGTTCTAAGAAACAGGATCGCAAATCACTTGGATTCCCCACAGTTGTACAACCCAGGGCAGCATGGGTTTAGACCAGGTCGCTCCTGCCTTTCACAACTACTGGACCACTATTACATGGTGTTGTATACACTGGAGGACAAACAGAATGCCCAGACAAACAGTATACACAGATTTTGCAAAATCCCGCGATAAATGCGATTATAGTGTAATAGAGCACAAAATGCCTGATAAAGGAGTAACTAGCAAAGTGGGCAGCTGGATCTTCAACTTCCTAACCAATCGAACACGAAGAGTAATGGTAAACAGAGTTAAGTCGGAGGCTGTTCCAGTGTAAAGTTCTGTTCCACAAAGCTCAGTACTCGCCCTCATCCTGTTCCTCATCCTCATATCAGACACAGACAGAGATGTTAACCATAGCACCGTGTCTTTTTTTTCAGACGATACTAGAATCGCAACGGAGAACAATATGATGTTCAATGAAGACAAATTCCAACTACTGCGTTATGGAAAACTGGAGGAAATAATAGCTAGGACTGAGTATACTACAAACTCTAATCACACAAAAGAGCAGAAAAGTAATGTGAAGGACCTGGGAGTGGTAATGCCAGAGGATCTCACCTTCAAGGATCACAACAGTGCCACTATCACATCTGCGAAGAAAATGATAAGATGTATAATAAGAACCTTCAAGACAAGAGATGCCAAGCCAGTGATGATGCACTTTAAATCACTTGTTCTCTCTAGGCTGGAACACTGTTATACACTAACAGCCTCATTCAAGGCAGGTGCAATCACACATCTAAGGAATGTACAGAGAACGTTTAATTCACATATAAGTTCCGCCAAACACCTTAATTACTGGGAACACTTGGAGTCTCTTGACTGGTACTCACTGGAGCGCAGGTGAGAGAGATACATCATAATATACACCTGGAAAATGCTAGAAGAAATGGTCTCAAATCTGCACACAGAAATCACTCCATACGAATGTAAAAGACTGGGCAGACGGTGCAACATGCCCATAGTTAAAAGAGAAAACAGTGTGTCCGGGGCCCAAGACTGATCAACAACCTCCCACCTGCATTTGTGGACACAGTGGTACCTACGCTAACCTTCCTATGGTGTATAAATATACCTAGTTGGATGAATCTTATTGTAGCCAGCTGGCCCAGTGGCTAACGCGTCGGTCTGGAATTTTATGAGTCTCTGACTGCGGGTTCTATCCCCGCCCGTGGTATGTTTGTTTGCAATCGTGTCATTACGATATCGTTAGTCATAATGGGAACCACCAATAGACCCTTGGTTGCCTTCAAGAGGGAGCTGTGGTTCGTACGTTGGACTATGTACGGCCAGCAGTAACAGCCTGGTTGATCAGGCCCTGATCCACCGGGAGGCCTGGTCAAGGAACTCCCTCCAGGTAGATAGTATAATAACCTATGTAATATATCAAGATATTTTATTAATGAAAATATGATACCAGACATATTAAGCAAAATTTCCTTAATAAGACAACTGCACATGTAACTCTGGATGTACTCTAGTTAACCCTTTTGAGGCCTAGTTCCTAGGCCTCAAAAGTGCACAATAAACTAGTCACTTCGGCGGCGTAATCTAAAAATCTCTTGTTCCTGTAATCTTGACTCAGGAAATCGTAATAACACGATTGTAAACAAACCAGGGTACGGGTGGGGCTTGAACTCACGACTCGCTTGCCGCGAGTTCCAGCCCCACCCGTACCTTGGTTTGTTCCTGTAATATTCGTTATTTAATTCAGGAGGTCTGGTGTAAGGCTGGATATCGGAGGTTCGGGGGGGACGATGACCCCTGGATATCGGAGGTACGGGGGGCGATGACCCCTGTAACCATCAACTAATGCAACCGTCAGGAGTGAGAGTAGCTGACCCCCCCTCCACACACACACACACATACGGGAAGTGGAATGAGGGTAACACATGTGCCCGGTGGGGTGGGGGAATGGGTTGGTGAATGAGGGGGGGTGTAATGTGACCTGTGAAGTCACTCCAGTGACCCGGAACGCCACCATGACCTAATAATTACGTGACCTGCTCCTCCGGTGCCCTCTTCTCTCGACCGTGGCTTCCCACCCTTCCTCTCCCTCCCTCCCTTCCACCCTTCCTCTCCCTCCCTCCTTCCCTCCCTTCCTTTCCCTCCCTCCTTCCTTCCCTTCCTCCCTCCTATCTACCACGCCCTCCGTCACTCCCCCTCCCTCGGCTCTCACAATATATATATTTATGCAAGAATCGCGAACAAGCACAGAATGCTAAACAATCACAAGAGGAGATTTTCTTACCCATTTCTGCAACTTTGCAAGCTCCTAGTGATGTGTTGATTGCAACACGATAGGCCTAGAGCTATTATTGAACTTCCCCTGTGATTGTTTAGCATATATATTAATATACAGTACACCTGGAGGTGTGTTTCTCTCAGTATTCTTGACTGTTGGTGAACAGGTTACGTGAGGGGTTAGGGGAGCCGCGGGTACAACAGGAGAACACTGTATCAATATCCGTAGTTCTAAAGTTCTGAAACTGCTACCAGGAGATACCAGAAATGTTGCTGGAGCAAGTGTGCCAGGCCTGCAGCAACAACCTGGTTGAGAGAAAAATCAGCACCGGAAGAGGAAAACTCTCGAAGCAGACCACAGGTAAATCACAAATAAAATGAAGTATTTATAACTCAGGTGTTGGTGCTTCACCTTGGGAGCACGATAAATTAGACACATATGCAACACTTGGGTATCTTTATTGAGGAAATGTTTCGCCAGTGAAGAAACGTTTCCTCAATAAAGATACCCAAGTGTTGCATATGTGTCTAATTTATTAACTTGTCGATTCTCTGAACCATTCATCTACACATTGGGAGCACCTTGGGACCATCTTGGGACCTCCTTGGCACCATGTTGGGACCACCTTGGGACCACCTTGGGACCTCCTTGGCACTATCTTGGGACCACCATGGGACTACCTTGGGACCATCTTGGGACTACCTTGGGACCATCTTGGGACCACCTTGGGACCACCTTGGGACCACCTTGGGACCATCTTGGGACCACCTTGGGACCATCTTAGGTCCATCTTGGGACCATCTTGGGAAACCCTTGAGACCATCTTGGGACCATCTTTGGACCATCTTGGACCATCTTGGGACCAACTTGGGACCACCTTGGGGCCACCTTGGGACCATCTTGGGACCATCTTGGGACCATCTTAGGACCACCCTGGGACCATCTTAGCAGGGACCACCTTCCCTTGTGACCAGTTAGTGGTCTAAGTCAGACACACGTGGTCATAAGTGTCATTCTCCTACTTGCGGGTTATTTGTGTATAGTCAGTATCGTTGTATGAATGTTTGTACTCACCTGTTTGTGGTTGCAGGGGTCGATTCACAGCTCCTGGCCCCGCCTCTTCACTGATCGCTACTAGGTTCTCTCTCCCTGCTCTATGAGCAGACTATTCCACTTCCTGACAACTCTATGACTGAAGAAATACTTCCTAACATCCCTGTGACTCATCGGAGTCTTCAACTTCCAACTGTGACCCCTTGTTTCTGTGTCCCATATGTGGAACATCCTGTCTTTGTCCACCTTGTCAATTCCTCGCAGTATTTGATATGTCGTTATCATGTCTCCCCTAACCCTCCTGTCCTCCAGTGTCGTCAGGCCGATTTCCCTTAACTTTTCTTCGTAAGACATTCTCCTTAGCTCTGGGACTAGTCTTGTTGCAAACCATTGCACTTTCTTTAATTTCTTGACGTGCTTGACCAGGTGTGGATTCCAAACTGGTGCTGCATACTCCAGTATGGGCCTGACGTACGCGGTGTACAGAGTCTTGAACGATTCCTTACTGAGGTATCGGAACGCTATTCTTAGGTTTGCCAGGCGCACATATGCTGCAGCAGTTATCTGGTTGATGTGCGCCACAGGAGATGTGCTCGGTATTATACTCACCCCAAGATCCTTTTCCTTGAGTGAGGTTTGCAGTCTTTGGCCATCTAGCCTGTTCTCTGTCTGTGGTCTTCTTTGCCCTTCCCCAATCTTCATGACTTTGCATTTGGCGGGGTTAAATTCAAGGAGCCAGTTGCTGGACCAGGTGTCCAGCCTGTCCAGGTCTCTTTGTAGTCCTGCCTGATCCTCATTCGATTTAATTCTCCTCATTAACTTCACATCATCTGCAAACAGGGACATTTCTGAGTCTATCCCTTCCATTATGTCATTCACATATACCAAACACAGCACTGGTCCAAGGACTGACCCCTGTGGAACCCCGCTCGTCACTGGCACCCACTCTGACACCTCGTCACGTACCATGACTCGTTGTTGCCTCCCTGTCAGGTATTTACTGATCCATTGCAGTGCCCTTTCTGTTATGCATGCCTGGTCTTCTAGCTTTTGCGCTAATCTCTTGTGAGGAACTGTGTCGAAGGCCTTATTGCAGTCCAAGAAAATGCAATCTACCCACCCCTCTCTCTCTTGTCTTACTTCCGTTACCTTGTCATAAAACTCCAGTAGGTTCGTGACACAGGATTTTCCTTCCTTGAATCCGTGCTGGTTGTCGTTTATAAGCTTGTTCTGCTCTAGGTGCTCCACCACTCTCCTCCTGATAATCTTCTCCATGACTCTGCATACTATACACGTCAGTGACACTGGTCTGTAGTTTAATACCTCGTGTCTGTCTCCTTTCTTAAAAATTGGGACTACATTTGCAGTCTTCCATACCTCAGGTAGTTGCCCACTTTCAATGGATGTGTTGAAAATTGTTGTTAGTGGCACACAGCGTCTCTGCTCCCTCTCTAAGGACCCACATAGAGATGCTGTCCGTTCCCACAGCCTTTGATGTATCAACTTCACTTAGCAGCTTCTTCACCTCCTCCTCGGTTGTGTGTATTTCATCCAGCACCTGTTGGTATATCCCTTGTTGGTGTACCCCCTTATTCTGACTTCCCAGAGTCCTTTCTGTCTCCACTGTAAATACTTCCTTAAAATTCGTGTTGAGCTCCTCACATACTTCTTGGTCGTTTCATGTGAACTCCCCACCTTCCTTCCTCAGCCTGATTACCTGGTCCTTGACTGTTGTCTTCCTCCTGATGTGGTTATACAACAGCTTCGGGTCAGACTTGACTTTCATTGCAATGTCGTTTTCGTACTGTCGCTGGGCCTCCCTCCTTATTTGTGCATACTTGTTTCAGGCTCTTCGACTAATTCCTTTATTTTCCTGGGTCCTTTGTCTTCTGTACTTCTTCCATTCTCTAACACACTTAGTTTTTGCCTCCCTACACCTTCGGGTAAACCAAGAGCTCGTTCTGGTCTTCCCATTATTTCAGTTGCTCTTGGAAACAAACCTCTCCTCTGCCTCCTTGCATTTTATTGTCACGTAGTCCATCAGTTCTTTTAAGATCATGAGAACATAAGAAAGAAGGAACACTGCAGCAGGCCTACTGGCCCATGCGAGGCAGGTCCAATTCTCCTACCGGCTTAAGCCAATGCCTTAACCTAGTCAGGTCAGGTCACGTTCACTTAAGTAAGGAGCACGGAATCTGACCTAGTACCACAAGCTAGTCAGGTCCAACTCACACCCACCCACACTCACTCATGTATTTATCTAACCTATTTTTAAAACTACACAACGTCTTAGCTTCTATGACAGTACTCGGGAGTTTGTTCCACTCATCCACAACTCTATTACCAAACCAGTGCTTTCCTATATCCTTCCTGAATCTGAATTTTTCCAACTTAAGGCCATTCCTGCGAGTCCTGTCTAGGCTAGATATTTTTAGCACACTATTTACATCCCCTTTATTTATTACTGTTTTCCATTTATACACCTCAATCATATCCCCCCTAATTCTATGCCTTTCTAGAGAGTGCAGATTCAGGATCCTCAGTCTATCCTCATAGGGAAGATTTCTGATAAATGGGATCAACTTAGTCATCCTCCTTTGTACGTTTTTTGCAGTGCATTTATATCCATTCTGTAATACGGTGACCAGAACTGTGCAGAATAATCTAAATGACTCTGGTTTCCCTTCAAAACGAATAAATCTTTCGCCTTTTACAAAGAAGGCCTAACCAAAGAGATATAGAGTTGAAGAACAACTTGAGGACTTCTATTATTTATACTTCTTTATATGAAGCCAAGGATTCTGTTAGCTTTATTGCGAACACTTATGCACTGTTGTCTTGGTTTCAGATTACTGCTAACCAAAAGTAATTGTTTAAAATTTCACACATTTCCTTATCACTGTCAGTGATGTGACCTGAGTTACTTTTGAGTGGGCCTATCTTGTCCCTAATCTTACTTCTGTATACCTGAAAGAACCCTATTGTTTTAGTCTTCGAATTCATTGTGACTTTAGCCTCATAATCCCTTTTATCTTATTCCCTTTTTTATTTCTCTCTTTAATTGAATATATTGATTTGTTAATTGCCCATCCCCTCTTTTGATACGCCTATATATGCCTCTCTTTTGATCAACGAGATGTTTTAATTTATTGTTTATCCATTTGGGATAATTTTTGTTAGATCTAATTTCCCTACTCGGAACAAAAGTTGTCTGGGCAGCTAGAACTACGCTCTGGGAAACGTAATATTGGCAACCAAAACCACCTACCTGACCCATAGTCAGGTCATCCCAATTTAGCCCACCTAGATAATTTCTCAGTCCCATGAAGTTGGCCAAGCGGAAGTCTGGGACAGAGACTTGATTGCAGTTACCTGGGTAATTCCATGATATATTGAAACTAAGTGATTTGTGATCACTCTCCCCAAGCTCATCATTAACCTCAAGATTATTAATTAGTGTGTGTGTGTGTGTGTGTACGCAGCCCAAGAGGTAGAGCTCACTGCCAGAAAGTGAATATAAAATACCAACAAGTTGACAGTTAAGACACATGTGCAACAATTTGGTATCTTTATTTCGTTTCGTCTTCTGTGTACGCGAAATGTTTCGGAATTAAGATACCTGTTTGTTGCATATGTGTCTTAATTGTCAGAAGTCAGAATGTAATAATAGCGAGGCAGTGTAGCGAGCCTACTGGGTAGGCCTCTCTTCATTGTTCCTGACTATGGAGCGGAACTCATCTCTCCAGTCTGAGGGACTGACCACCTCAAAACTACGTCTTCCAGTGTGATGGACTGATGACATCGTGTTTGCATCTCTACCACTTCTGCTGCCTCCTCTGTATCCAACTGAAGAAGCCTACTGTGTACGCGAAACGTTTCGGAATTAAGATACCTAACTGTTGCACATGTGTCTTATCAACTCTATGGAATTACATACCATTAATTCATATCTATATGTACTCCTGTTAATCTTTTCTAGGCCTAGTTTCCTAGGCCTTTATTAAATCCACGTGGCCTTGCGCTACCGTCCACGGGATGGACGTAGCGAGCGCAGTAAACTAGCCCCTCAGGCGGTCAAACCTCATCTAAAATCTGAAGGTGTTGTGATAATGAGTTGTACTTTAAGGTTACTTAATATTGGCGAGTCTTTTCAAGTTCATGTTGATAATTTCTTGTGTATAACTTTGGTGTGTCTGTTGTCTAGCATTGGGAATAATATTAAGAGATGTAAACAATGAAACTGAATGGCACTACTGATGACTATGAAGGATTATACGTACGTTTATTGAGTAGCTTTATATGTGAACACCGACTGATGTTGTAGTAGCCAGGCTTAGGCTTGGTTACAAGTACTGACTGATGTTGTAGTAGCCTGGCTTAGGCTTGGTTACAAGTACTGACTGATGTTGTAGTAGCCAGGCTTAGGCTTGGTCACAAGTACTGACTGATGTTGTAGTAGCCAGGCTTAGGCTTGGTCACAAGTACTGACTGATGTTGTAGTAGCCAGGCTTAGGCTTGGTTACAAGTACTGACTGATGTTGTAGTAGCCAGGCTTAGGCTTGGTTACAAGTACTGACTGATGTTGTAGTAGCCAGGCTTAGGCTTGGTTACAAGTACTGACTGATGTTGTAGTAGCCTGGCTTAGGCTTGGTTACAAGTACTGACTCATGTTGTAGTAGCCAGGCTTAGGCTTGGTTACAAGTACTGACTGATGTTGTAGTAGCTAGGCTTAGGCTTGGTTACAAGTACTGACTGATGTTGTAGTAGCCTGGCTTAGGCTTGGTTACAAGTATTGACTGATGTTGTCGTAGCTTGGCTTAGGCTTGGTTACAAGTACTGACTGATGTTGTAGTAGCCAGGCTTAGGCTTGGTTACAAGTACTGACTGATGTTGTATTAGCCAGGCTTAGGCTTGGTTACAAGTACTGACTGATGTTGTAGTAGCCTGGCTTAGGCTTGGTTACAAGTACCGACTGATGTTGTCGTAGCTTGGCTTAGGCTTGGTTACAAGTACTGACTGATGTTGTAGTAGCCAGGCTTAGGCTTGGTTACAAGTATTGACTGATGTTGTAGTAGCCAGGCTTAGGCTTGGTTACAAGTACTGACTGATGTTGTAGTAGCCAGGCTTAGGCTTGGTCACAAGTACTGACTGATGTTGTAGTAGCCAGGCTTAGGCTTGGTCACAAGTACTGACTGATGTTGTAGTAGCCAGGCTTAGGCTTGGTTACAAGTATTGACTGATGTTGTAGTAGCCAGGCTTAGGCTTGGTTACAAGTACTGACTGATGTTGTAGTAGCCAGGCTTAGGCTTGGTTACAAGTATTGACTGATGTTGTAGTAGCCAGGCTTAGGCTTGGTTACAAGTACTGACTGATGTTGTGGTAGCCAGGCTTAGGCTTGGTTACAAGTATTGACTGATGTTGTAGTAGCCAGGCTTAAGCTTGGTTACAAGTACTGACTGATGTTGTGGTAGCCAGGCTTAGGCTTGGTTACAAGTACTGACTGATGTTGTGGTAGCCAGGCTTAGGCTTGGTTACAAGTAGTGACTGATGTTGTAGTAGCCAGGCTTAGGCTTGGTTACAAGTACTGACTGATGTAGTGGTAGCCAGGCTTAGGCTTGGTTACAAGTACTTCTGGCAGTTTGGCAGACACACAGATGTTGATCAAACTAAATGCAAAGTATGTGATCAGCCCTCTGGTCACTATCTTGAACATTATGCTTAAATTTGCTTGTAACAGATCAGTGAACTGTAGATATAAATCTAGAAGTACTCCTGTAAACCCTCTTGGGGCCTAGTTCCTAGGCCTTTTGTGTATCCATATGCTCTTGCGCTACCGTCCACAGGATGGATATGGGGTGCACAATAAACTAGCCACTTCAGTAGCGTAGTCTAAAATTTATACTGTGCGAGTGTATGTAGACAGCGTTGTCTTCAAGGCTACCACTGGGAAATAGAGGGCAAGTGAAAGTGCAGTTAGAAAAGTGGGCGTAGGCGTGGGTGGGCGTGAGAGTATGGGAGTAAGTGTGGGCGTGGGAGGGAGTATGGGCGTGGGCAGATGTCGCTGGTGGTGCTGGTCAGTTAGGTGAAGAAAGGATTTATGGAGATAACCTGAGCTGCGGTGACCACAACTCTTCCTGCCGGAGAGAGAGAGAGAGAGAGAGAGAGAGGAGAGAGAGAGAGAGAGAGAGAGAGAGAGAAGAGAGATCCTACCAGCATCCCCGCTACCAAACAGCCATGGGATGAACATAGCGTTCACACATCCATGAATTAACGCAAGTACACAATAAACTAACTTGGCTTACTAGTCTATTTACACATGTGAACCACGTTTTCTAACTTACGGTAATAATTAATCACACGTGAGCTCTCTGGTAGAACTGCACCTCCTATAAACATGACAGGAGCTGTAAATCAACCCCTGCAATCACAAATAGGTGATTACATGCTGTATATAGAGTTCTTAAACCCCTCACAAAAGCTTGGAAAGTTGAACACAGAAGTATACAAGGTCTGAATTAAATAAGTTCTACTGAGAAAATATAAAAGATTAGATATATAAAGAGAGAACGTAAAATAATGTACAAAATAAGAAAAGGGAGTTACCGAACTGCTTGAAAGTGTGTGTCACAACGAAGGATGGTGATAATCTTAGACGAGAGATGGAGGAGACAAGAAGAAAACTTCAGCTGTCGTACCAGACACAAGATGTGCAGAGGAAACAAAAAAGTTCTCCAGGATGTTGCAAGAAACTCCAAATATTTCTACACATGCAGAAAATCTGAGCTCAGAACTGCCTGTAGGAAGAGGGAATGAAGAATTTTTTGTATTACCCGTTAAGGTCACACATCACTTAACTGGCATAAGCAATAATCCTATATAATTCAATAATGAAATAGAAAGCATGTCCACTCATGCAGCAATTAGGATGGATTCATAGAATTGCTTATTTTTAAAGTAATGCTGAGTACCACTAGTACGAGCACTCAGTATCCTCTGGAGAAGCCGCTTAGATTCAGGTGAAATAGAGACACAAAGAGTCAGACAGCTCCTTTGCATACAGGATGCAGTAGAACAACTGCCAAAAATTGCAGGTCCGTAGTCCTGACATCACACATCATAAAAGTCTTTGAAAGGGTCACAAGATGCAAAATTAAAAATTTTATGGAACAGAACAATCTGCACAACCATTACTCCATTTCATATGAAGAGATGGAGGCGTATAAGGCAACACAAACACGTAACTGCACATAGTAATTACGATCGTTCTGACAACAAGGATTGTTTAGTGTCAGGAAACGGGAACGAATGGCAAGAATATACCATCACTTATGAACTATCCTTGACCGGAAGCAAAGTCAGTGGAAGCTTCACCACAGCCACAGATATTAAATCTAACTTAAGAGGCGCCTGAGTTTCCTTGTCTCCTAATATCATGTTTATTTTTCCACTATAATCTACCTTGTCCATAATAACTATCGCATTTGCTTTGTCTGCTTTCGTAAGGTGAAGTCCAGGATCTTTCCTTAATTCATGGTATAACTTAACAAATCTTTGAGGACAATTGTGTTGTAGAGGTCTGAGCTCTACTCAGGAGGGGGGGGGCAGAGATTACAAACCTCACTCAAGGAAAAGGATCTTGGGGTGAGTATAACACCAGACATATCTCCGGAGGAGCACATCAACCAAATAACTGCTGCAGCATACGGGCGCCTAGCAAACCTAAAAACAGCATTCCGACATCTTAATAAGGAATCGTTCAGGACCTTGTACACTGAGTACGTTATTCCTATACTGGAGTATGCAGCACCAGTTTGGAACCCAAACCTAGCCAATCATGTAAAGAAACTAGAGAAAGTCCTACGAGGAGAGGTTAAGGGAAATCGACCTGACGACACTGGAAGACAGGAGAGATAGGGGGGACATGATAACGACATATAAAATATTGAGAGGAATTGACAAGGTTGACAGAGACAGAATGTTCCACAGATGGGACACAGCAACAAGGGGACACAGTTGGAAGTTGAAGACTCAGATGAATCACAGAGATGTTAGGAAGTATTTCTTTAGTCACAGAGTGGTCGGGAAGTGGAATAGTTTGGGAAGCGATGTAGTGGAGGCAGGATCCATTCATAGCTTTAAGAAGAGGTATGATGAAGCTCATGGCGCAGGGAGAGTGACCCAGTAGCGAAAAGTGAAGAGGCGGGGCCAGGAGCTATGACTCGACCCCTGCAACCACAACTAGGTGATTACACACTACACAATGATCTAAGTAAATAGAAAGTATGTGGTCAGTGTTATGGTCAGTGTCTTGAACACTAAGTGCTTATTTGTCCACTTAAAGAGGAACGTAGAGATAGACAGTATAATAACCTTTATAAAATATCCAGATATTTTAATAAAAATAAGATACCAGATATATTCAGAAAATTTCCTAAATTTGCATGTAACAGATGCAACAACAACAACAACAATAATAATAATAATCATAATAATCATAATAATAATAATAATAATAATAATAACAACAATAATAATAATAATAATAATAATAATAATAATAATAACAACAATATGCTCTGCATAACAAGGGCCTTTCAAATACCTTCGTTAACCCCATTTGGAGCCTAGTTTCTGGTTATTTGTAGACGGAGAACAGAGCCCCCACCCCTCCTTGCGCTGAGTGGCCAGTGTGTGTGTGTTGACAAGTGCTGACACCACAGTGGATGTTTCAGGGTTAACCAGGGTTAACCAGGGTGCCAGGAACCACCAGAGGTCAGGGAAGAGTGTGGCAAGTACTTACCCTCTGGCACTGTGGGAAGATGTGTGTGTGTGGGAGATGCTGGGGTGTGAAGGAAGGAGCCTGGGGTGTGAAGGAAGGCTGGGGTGTGAAGGAAGGAGCCTGGGGTGTGAAGGAAGGCTGGGGTGTGAAGGAAGGAGCCTGGGGTGTGAAGGAAGGCTGGGGTGTGAAGGAAGGAGCCTGGGGTGTGAAGGAAGGCTGGGGTGTGAAGGAAGGAGCCTGGGCTGTGAAGGAAGGCTGGGGTGTGAAGGAAGGAGCCTGGGGTGTGAAGGAAGGAGCCTGGGGTGTGAAGGAAGGCTGGGGTGTGAAGGAAGGAGCTTGGGGTGTGAAGGAAGGCTGGGTGTGAGGAAGGTTGGGGTGTGAAGGAAGGCTGGGGTGTGAGGAAGGTTGGGGTATGAAGGAAGGCTGGGGTGTGAGGGAGGTTGGGGTATGAAGGAAGGCTGGGCTGTGAAGGAAGACTGGAATGTGAAGGAAGGCTGGGGTGTGAAGGAAGGCTGGGGTGTGAAGGAAGACTGGAATGTGAAGGAAGACTTGAATGTGAAGGAAATCTGGGGTGTGAAAGAAGGCTGGGGTGTGAAGGAAGGCTGGGGTGTGAAGGAAGGCTGGGGTGTGAAGGAAGGCTGGGGTGTGAAGGAAGGCTGGGGTGTGAAGGAAGGCTGGGGTGTGAAGGAAGGCTGGGGTGTGAAGGAAGGCTGGGGTGTGAAGGAAGGCTGGGGTGTGGAACTGGGTGAAGGCTGGGGTGTGAAGGAAGGCTGGGAGTGTGAAGGAAGGCTGGGGTGTGAAGGAAGGCTGGGGTGTGAAAGGAAGGCTGGGGTGTGAAGGAAGGCTGGGGTGTGAAGGAAGCTGGGGTGTGAAGGAAGGCTGGGGTGTAAGGAAGGTGGGGTAAGGAAGGCTGGGGTGTGAAGGAAGGCTGGGGTGTGAAGGAAGGCTGGGGTGTGAAGGAAGGCTGGGGTGTGAAGGAAGGCTGGGGTGTGAAGGAAGGCTGGGGTGTGAAGGAAGGCTGGGGTGTGAAGGAAGGCTGGGGTGTGAAGGAAGGCTGGGGTGTGAAGGAAGGCTGGGGTGTGAAGGAAGGCTGGGGTGTGAAGAAGGCTGGGGTGTGAAGGAAGGCTGGGGTGTGAAGGAAGGCTGGGGTGTGAAGGAAGGCTGGGGTGTGAAGGAAGGCTGGGGTGTGAAGGAAGGCTGGGGTGTGAAGGAAGGCTGGGGTGTAAGGAAGGCTGGGGTGTGAAGGAAGGCTGGGGTGTGAAGGAAGGCTGGGGTGTGAAGGAAGGCTGGAGAGTGTGAAGGAAGGCTGGGGTGTGAAGGAAGGCTGGGGTGTGAAGGAAGCTGGTGTGAAGGAAGCTGGGGTGTGAAGGAAGGCTGGGGTGTGAAGGAAGGCTGGGGTGTGAAGGAAGGCTGGGGTGTGAAGGAAGGCAGGGGTGTGAAGGAAGGCGGGGTGTGAAGGAAGGCTGGGGTGTGAAAGGAAGGCTGGGGTGTGAAGGAAGCTGGGTGTAAGGGCTGGGGTGTGAAGGAAGGCTGGGGTGTGAAGGAAGGCAGGGTGTGAAGGAAGGCAGGGGTGTGAAGGAAGGCTGGGGTGTGAAGGAAGGCTGGGGTGTGAAGGAAGGCTGGGGTGTGAAGGAAGGCTGGGGTGTGAAGGAAGGCAGGGGTGTGAAGGAAGGCTGGGGTGTGAAGGAAGGCTGGGGTGTGAAGGAAGTCTGGGGTGTGAAGGAAGGCTGGGGTGTGAAGGAAGGCGGGGTGTGAAGGAAGGCAGGGGTGTGAAGGAAGGCTGGGGTGTGAAGGAAGGCTGGGGTGTGAAGGAAAGGCTGGGGTGTGAAGGAAGGCTGGGGTGTGAAGGAAGGCAGGGGTGTGAAGGAAGGCTGGGGTGTGAAGGAAGGCAGGGGTGTGAAGGAAGGCAGGGGTGTGAGTGCTTGCAGGTACATTCTAACATACCATAATTCTACGTTTCAGTATTTGCAGAAGATATAATAATAATGATAATAATAATAATAATAATAATAATAATAATAATTATTATTATAATAATAATAATAATTATTATAATAATGATGATAATAATTATAATAATAATAATTATAATAATAATAATAATAATAATAATTATAACAATTATAACAATTATAATAATTATAATAATTATAATAATAATAATAATAAAAATAATTATAATAATAATAATAATAATAATAATGAGGCTCTCAATAGAGCACAAGAGAGGCGACACCACCACAGAGTCAACCTTTCAACCCTGGAGTGACATCCTGGACTACATTATGTGTGGGTCAACGGGCCGCCAGCAGCAACAGCCTGGTTAAACAATCGACTCCTCGACTTCATCATCTCCAACAAAATGCAAGGTCAAGTCCAGGTGGGGGCCAGTAGGGCCATCTGGCCCAGTGCACTTCCCATAGGACAATTGGAGAGGTACAGAGATGACTCAGCACCTTGCAAACCAGGTCAACAAACCAGGTCAACAAACCAGGAAGTCGGAGACTTCTAAGAAATGGAAATTAGGAGGAAATAAGACGTCAACTATCTCGCAGGAGCACCTCAGCGACCGCTGCGGCAGTCTTGCGCTCACTGCGGCAGTCTTGCGCTCACTGCGGCAGTCTTGCGCTCACTGCGGCAGTCTTGCGCTCACTGCGGCAGTCTTGCGCTCACTGCGGCAGTCTTGAGCTTGCTTGTCATGTACACATATAGAGTGGGCCATGTACACATGTAGAGTGGGCCATACACACATGTAGAGAGTGGGCCATGTACACATGTAGAGTGGGCCATGAACACATGTAGAGTGGGCCATGTACACATGTAGAGTGGGCCATACACACATGTAGAGAGTGGGCCATGTACACATGTAGAGTGGGCCATGAACACATGTAGAGTGGGCCATGTACACATGTAGAGTGGGCCATACACACATGTAGAGAGTGGGCCATGTACACATGTAGAGTGGGCCATGAACACATGTAGAGTGGGCCATGTACACATGTAGAGTGGGCCATACACACATGTAGAGAGTGGGCCATGTACACATGTAGAGTGGGCCATGTACACATGTAGAGAGTGTGCAATATATACATGTAGAAAGTGGGCCATGTACACGAGACATTCTTCACTTACATGTGAACCAGCAGACACTACATGTGCACCATCAGACAATACATGTGCACCAGCAGACACTACATGTGCACCAGCAGACACTACATGTGCACCATCAAACAATACATGTGCACCAGCAGACACTACATGTGCACCAGCAAACACTATATGTGCACCAGCAGACACTATATGTGCACTAGCAGACACTATATATGCACTAACAGACACTACATGTGAACCAGCAGACACTACATGTGTACCAGCAGACACTTCATGTGTACCAGCAGACACTACATGTGTACCAGCAGACATTATTTGTGCACCAGCAGACACATGTGCACCAGCAGACACTGTGGTGGTGGGATAAACTATATGTGAACCTTTATAATGGACAAGTACACACATGGAGTAGCCATGTACACACATAGAGTGGCCATGTACACACATAGTGGCCATGTACACACAAAAATGGCCATGTACACACATAGAGTAGCCATGTACACACATAGAGTGGCCATGTACACACATAGAGTGGCCATGTACAAACGAGTCATATATCAATCACGTCATGTTAACGAGACATAACAATGAACAGATATGTTGGTGGTACACTCACCAACATATGCCTAACACAACAATCAGTCATAATCTCAGTGTCTAACACAACATTTAGTCATGATCTCAGTGTCTAACACAACATTCAGTCATGATCTCAGTGTCTAACACAACATTCAGACATGATCTCAGTGTCTAACACAACATTCAGTCATGATCTCAGTGTCTAACACAACATTCAGACATGATCTCAGTGTCTAACACAACATTCAGACATGATCTCAGTGTCTAACACAACATTCAGTCATGATCTCAGTGTCTACACAACATTCAGCATGATCTCGTCTAACAACATTCAGTCATGATCTCAGTGTCTAACCAACATTCAGCATATCTCAGTGTCTAACACAACAATCAGTCATGATCTCAGTGTCTAACACAACATTCAGACATGATCTCAGTGTCTAACACAACATTCAGTCATAAAATTTCAGTGTCTAACACAACATTCAGTCATGATCTCAGTGTCTAACCAACATTCAGCATAATCTCAGTGTCTAACACAACATTCAGCATGATCTCAGTGTCAACCAACATCAGTCATGATCTCAGTGTACCACATCAACAATCTCAGTCAACATCAAATTAGCATGATCTCAGTGTCTAACCAACATTCAGTCATGATCTCAGTGTCTAACCAACAATCAGTCATGATCTCAGTGTCTAACACAACAATCAGTCATGATCTCAGTGTCTAACACAACATTCAGTCATGATCTCAGTGTCTAACACAACATTCAGTCATGATCTCAGTGTCTAACACAACATTCAGTATGATCTCAGTGTCTAACACAACATCAGTCATGATTCAGTGTCTACACAACATTCAGCATGATCTCAGTGTCAACACAACATTCATTGATCTCAGTGTTAACACAACATTAGTCATGATCTCAGTGTCACACAACATTCAGTCATAATCTCAGTGTCTAACACAAATTCAGTCATGATCTCAGTGTCTAACGCAACATTCAGTCATAATCTCAGTGTCTAACACAACAATCAGTCATGATCTCAGTGTCTAACACAACATTCAGACATGATCTCAGTGTCTAACACAACATTCAGTCATAAAATTTCAGTGTCTAACACAACATTCAGTCATGATCTCAGTGTCTAACGCAACATTCAGTCATAATCTCAGTGTCTAACACAACATTCAGTCATGATCTCAGTGTCTAACGCAACAATCAGTCATGATCTCAGTGTCTAACGCAACATTCAGACATGATCTCAGTGTCTAACACAACATTCAGTCATGATCTCAGTGTCTAACGCAACAATCAGTCATGATCTCAGTGTCTAACGCAACAATCAGTCATGATCTCAGTGTCTAACACAACATTCAGTCATGATCTCAGTGTCTAACACAACATTCAGTCATGATCTCAGTGTCTAGCACAACATTCAGTCTTGATCTCAGTGTCTAACACAACATTCAGTCTTGATCTCAGTGTCTAACACAACATTCAATCATGATTTCAGTGTCTAGCACAACATTCAGTCATGATCTCAGTGTCTAACACAACATTCATCTGATCTCAGTGTTAACACAACATTAGTCATGATCTCAGTGTCTAACACAACATTCAGACATGATCTCAGTGTCTAACACAACATTCAGTCATGATCTCAGTGTCTAACCAACATTCAGCATGATCTCAGTGTCTAACACAACATTCAGTCATGATCTCAGTGTCTAACACAACATCTAGTCATGATCTCAGTGTCTAACACAACATTCAGACATGATCTCAGTGTCTAACACAACATTCAGTCATGATCTCAGTGTCTAACACAACATTCAGCATGATCTCAGTGTCTAACACAACATTCAGTCATGATCTCAGTGTCTAACACAACATTCAGCATGATCTCAGTGTCAACACAACATTCAGTCATGATCTCAGTGTCAACACAACATTCAGTCATGATCTCAGTGTCTAACACACATTCAGCATGATCTCAGTGTCTAACACAACATTCAGTCATGATCTCAGTGTCTAACACAACATTCAGCATGATCTCAGTGTCTAACACAACATTCAGTCATGATCTCAGTGTCTAACACAACATTCAGTCATGATCTCAGTGTCTAACACAACATTCAGACATGATCTCAGTGTCTAACACAACATTCAGTCATGATCTCAGTGTCTAACACAACATTCAGACATGATCTCAGTGTCTAACACAACATTCAGACATGATCTCAGTGTCTAACACAACATTCAGTCATGATCTCAGTGTCTAACACAACATTCAGCATGATCTCAGTGTCTAACACAACATTCAGCATGATCTCAGTGTCTAACACAACATTCAGCATGATCTCAGTGTCTAACACAACATTCAGTCATGATCTCAGTGTCTAACACAACATTCAGACATGATCTCAGTGTCTAACACAACATTCAGCATGATCTCAGTGTCTAACACAACATTCAGCATGATATCAGTGTCTAACACAACATTCAGTCATGATCTCAGTGTCTAACACAACATTCAGACATGATCTCAGTGTCTAACACAACATTCAGTCATAATCTCAGTGTCTAACACAACATTCAGTCCTGATCTCAGTGTCTAACACAACATTCAGACATGATCTCAGTGTCTAACACAACATTCAGTCATGATCTCAGTGTCTAACACAACATTCAGTCATGATCTCAGTGTCTAACACAACATTCAGACATGATCTCAGTGTCTAACACAACATTTAGACATGATCTCAGTGTCTAACACAACATTCAGACATGATCTCAGTGTCTAACACAACATTCAGTCATGATCTCAGTGTCTAACACAACATTCAGTCATGATCTCAGTGTCTAACACATCATTCAGACATGATCTCAGTGTCTAACAACATTCAGTCATGATCTCAGTGTCTAACACAGCATTCAGACATGATCTCAGTGTCTAACACAACATTCAGACATGATCTCAGTGTCTAACACAACATTCAGTCATGATCTCAGTGTCTAACACAACATTCAGACATGATCTCAGTGTCTAACACAACATTCAGTCATGATCTCAGTGTCTAACACAACACTCAGACACGATCTCAGTGTCTAACACAACAATCAGACATGATCTCAGTGTCTAACACAACATTCAGTCATGATATCAGTGTCTAACACAACATTCAGTCATGATCTCAGTGTCTAACACAACATTCAGACATGATCTCAGTGTCTAACACAACATTCAGTCATAATCTCAGTGTCTAACACAACATTCAGTCCTGATCTCAGTGTCTAACACAACATTCAGACATGATCTCAGTGTCTAACACAACATTCAGTCATGATCTCAGTGTCTAACACAACATTCAGTCATGATCTCAGTGTCTAACACAACATTCAGACATGATCTCAGTGTCTAACACAACATTCAGTCATGATCTCAGTGTCTAACACAACATTCAGTCATGATCTCAGTGTCTAACACAACATTCAGTCATGATCTCAGTGTCTAACACAACATTCAGTCATAATCTCAGTGTCTAACACAACATTCAGTCATGATCTCAGTGTCTAACACAACATTCAGACATGATCTCAGTGTCTAACACAACATTCAGACATGATCTCAGTGTCTAACACAATATATATGTGTGTGTGGTCAGAGGAGGCAATAAGTAAGTTTGTTTATGTACAGGTATACATAAGTACAATTCTCACTTATACTAACATGTGTAAATTACTTACGATAACCCCTTAAAAATCAGACGAGGTTACTTATTTCCATCAGAGTCCTGTAAGTAAGTTTATTTAGGTACACATAAATAGTTACACAAATTATCATACATAGTAATATATCAATAATAACACTGCGACTAGCCAAGGATTCGAACCCATGTAGTTTTGACCCTGCCTCGTGGTGAGCGAAAATCACATGACGCCTTAACACACTGGACCATTGTTTGGTCCAGTGTGGGTCCAGTGGGTTAAAGCGTCATGTGATTTTCACTCACCACGAGGCATGGCCAAATCTACATGGGTTCGAATCCTCGGCTAGTCGCAGTGTTGTTATTGATTCAATACCACTCGTTCGAGGTCACAATAATAGTAATATATGTTTAAATTACCTAAGATAACCCCAAAAAATCAGACAAAGTGATTTATTTCCAATGGAGTCCTTGATTCCGTTGGGGTCTTATAACCAATCAACTACGTCGAATTGTCTGTATTTCCCATAACTTACCAAAGAATGTCATTAGCGAAGGTTTATAAAGCTGTTAAGACTTTGCTGAGAACAATCATCTTGATATGGTAATGACCGAACTAGAGAGTATCTGAGGAATCAACCATCATCAAAGTAATACTTACTAGCAGTGTGTATGTGGGAGCCTCGTTGTGGGTGGGTATGTTGGTGGGAGAAGAGGGAGGGTGCGTTGAGTGTGAGGAGGGTGGATGGGGGGGTGCGTGGGCGGTAGAATGGTCAGGTGAGGGTCTAGGGTAGTAATAGAGTGCGTGATGGAGGGAAGGAGCAGCATGAGCGCCCCTCCAGGTAGCAGGAGGAGGCTCCCTCCCCTCACATCCACACTGGAGGATTTCTTCACTCAGACTCCCACGGGATATGGCTCCTTCCCCTCTCCTCACTCAGGAGTAGGCTCCCTCTCCTCACGCTCATACAGGAGTAGGCTCCCTCCCCTCTCCTAACATAGGATACTCCCTGCCCTGACACTTAAGCAGGAGGTGCAGACAAGACACAAGTAGGCTCCCTGTTCCGGCAGACACTAGCCACGCAGGAGGTGCAGACAAGACCCCCTGCTCCAGCGGACACTGGCCACGCAGGAGGTGTAAACAAGCCACGCCTCGCAATCTTACTGTCACTCAGATTTACGACCCAGCGCTGTGTTTACTTCTTGGATGTTTGCGTCACTCGGTGTACCTCAGTATCTGGTCACCTGGCGAGGTTTATGGTGGGTGGTCAGTGGGTCGGTTGAACTAGCTCTGTGCTAATGACTTGCACCACACTGACGGAGCAGCAGCAGCTCAGCGCCACAACTGTCACACACTCACACACAACCACATACTGTGAATCGAGTCGATGTCACCTTTTAGAAACACTTTATTCAGCCTACACAAGTAAGGACGTCCAGTGGTCGTACATCTCTCCAGCAGGAGCACCTCCAACACTCCGACGGCACTACTGCGTGTTACTACACTCTCCGTCTCTCCAACACAGCCAGAGCGCTGCGGTGTGTACTCCAACACTCGCCCTCCTCACCGTTAAGGCTCGGGAGATCAACTGAATTTGTCCATTTCTCTCTCAGTCATGGGCTGGCCTATGTGTGGATGTGCGTGGGCAGCCCAAACACGCTGCACCGCTCACATCAACACCGCCATCATAGGCGCACGCAAAATACAACGTGATTCACATACTTTTATTAAAAATAAGTAAAAACAGTTTGTTTACAAGTTGCATTAACATAGGGACACACTAACATACACAATACAAGAGTCCATTAACTTGCAGCAGTAAATAAGGCCTAGCCGAAGCCGTGTGAGAGGCCTGGGACGAGTAGGGGGTGTTGGCCAGGCGGGGGTGCTGGGCCAGGCGGGGGTGATAGGCCAGGCGGGGGTGGTAACAATGACCAACTACCCCAAAATTCTCACACTAATCTTAGCAGTCAAACCCTTGCAGCCAGACAGTGACATCCTACAAGGCTTATCCAGCCGTGCTAAGGCCTCCTGCATATAACCCCTCCACCCAGCACACTGAAGAGTCACAGTGGACGTCTGAATCATCCTTCAGTATCTGTCTCTCAGCCACAGTGTTACTATGGCATGCTCAATAAATGAAAAAGTAAGGCACAGACGGGTTACTCTTGATGATATTCACAAAATTTCGTTCTACGAGAATCCAAAATATTTCCCGATCAATCTCCAGAATAATCATCGGCACTATCACCAACACTATCCTTTACTACAATATTTTTATATAATTACTAAACACAGATGAGACAGAATCACTTGACGGAAATAACCCCAGTAAGGCATAACATAATATACAATATAGCAGTATTTTAATTTATAATCTGTATATCAATATTCGGAGAGAAAAAGGTCAAGTTCGTAATATCTAACACTGTATCTTAGGTTGTCAGGAAGTTGTTCTTCCTGGTACATGAATGTTACAAGGATGGTGTTGCTGGTAAACCCATAACGCTGAGATGCCCCTCCTGATTTACCACTTCCTCACACTATCCTATCACAACACATTTCCGCTCAAGCTCTTTTTCCTACTCACATTTTTCGTGTTTGTTTCCAAATAATATATCTCTCTATCTATCTGTCTATCTAACTATATATATATATATATATATATATATATATATATATATATATATATATATATATATATATATATATATATATATATATATCGTGCCGAATAGGTAAAACTTGCGATTTTGGCTTAAATAACAACTCTCTTCTTGCCGAATAGAGCAAGAGAAAATTTGTGTATGCAATAATTTTGCAAAAATCATTTTGAGCCTAACGAAAAAATATATTTCACTGTCTTGTTTATTATTAAATTATTGTAAATTTATCTAAAATATATTTAGTTTAGATTGATTTTTGCAGCGAGTGAGTGGTGCGGTTGAGAGGGGTAATGAGTGGGGTATCCTGGGTACGTGAGTGAGTGGTGCGGTTGAGAGGGGTAATGACTGCTGTATCCTGGGTACGCGTTCCACCTCTCATTACCTGGATGAAAATTTGCTAATGCAATGTTTGACAAGCATGTAGCAATATATACTTGGTATGTATCCTCGACCCTCACGTAGTGCGCGTACCATCTTTGTACCATCAATGTATCTTTTAAGTCTTGTGTACCAAATTATGTAATAAAATATACCTATTGGTAAAATAAAAAGATGGGGTGGTCGGGGAAGTGGAATATTCATATGGCTTCAGGAAGGTAGGCAAATATTTTTTTCGGAGTTTTTTTTATCCACTTCTCCGAGGCTATGGATGCCATAATTTGCATGGAGGTGGTGACAGTAAGTACCTGTAAATGACAGTGTCTGTAAGTGACAGTAAGTACCTGTAAGTGACAGTAAGTACCCTGTAAGTGACAGAAAGTACCTGTAAATGACAGTAAGTGTCTGTAAGTGACAGTATGTACTATGCCTTGGGTATCTGCAGGCACGGTATATCTGGTAAAACAGGTGGGACATGCACCTTTGACCACCCCAAAAAATGCCGCACCCACATGGCAACAGGTGAGTGCAACTTCCCCTCCTGTAACTTATTTCACCCAAAAATGTGTCAATCATCAATCCATGAAAGAAAATGCTACAATGCATACTGCCAGGCACATCATCTAAAGGGGACAAGAAGACACAGACCAGCCAGACTATGGCAAACAAAAGAGGGGAGCCACAACCCCTCCAGGGACGGAGGTTTTTAGGGTCAGGAGGGAAAAAAGACTGGCAAGAAATGACAATAATCCTACACCAAATGAAAACACTTCTGGAGCAGAGGCACGGACACTGGCCTCCACTCCAGAACAACAGATACTAGAGCCAGCAAATAAAATCCCCCTAAATTCTACCAATATAACGACATTTGTCTTTGCAAACATACAGGGTCTAAATCCGTCAAAAAACAACAAAATTCCTTACATCAAGGGACTGCTCACGGAGTCAAATGCAATGTTTGTGGCATTCACAGAGACCCACATAAAGGATCATTATGACAACGAAACATGGATCCCAGGTTATAACCTATTCAGATGCGACAGACTAAACAGGCAACAAGGGAAGTGGGGGGTTGGCCTGTACGTCACAGAGTCGCACATTTGCACAGAACTACTAAACACCTCAAATGATGTAGTTGAAGTTTTGGCGGAAAAGATTGAAAACCAAAACCTTGTCATTGTGGTTGTATACAAGCCTCCAGACGCAGCTTCCCAGCAATTCCAGGAACAGCTTTTGAAAATTGACCATTGTCTTAAAAAATCTCCCAACTCCTGCCCAAGCATCTTGCTACTAGAAGATTTCAACTTGAGACAACTAAAATGGAGGAGTGTAGCAAATAATATTTTAGCAGAGATCACCCCAGGAGGCAGCTCAGATGAAAATTCACATACACACACACACACACACACACACACACACACACACACACACACACACGAGCTGTTAAATCTCTGAACCAAATTCACCTTAAACCAGCAAATATTAGAGCCTACAAGACTAGAAAATACGCTGGACCTCATCTTCAATAACAACGACGATCTGATACGTAATATAACAGTATCAAAGACAATACACTCAGATCACAACATAATAGAGGTACAGACATGTATGCACAGGGCTCCTGACCAGCAACATGTGATCAGTCATGAGGGTGTCTTCACAAAATTCAACTTTAATAACAAAAACATACAATGGGATCAAGTCAACCATTTCCTAAATGAAACAAGCTGTGAAGATATCCTAAACAACACGGATCCGAACAGTTGCCTAGAAAAAATAAACTCTGTGGTTTTTGAGATCTGCTCAAGACACATTCCATTAAGAAAAAGAAAGAGAAGATGTAAACTAGAAAGAGTGAGACGCTCCCTATACAGACGAAGGCGAAGATTCACAGAGCTGCTGAGAGGGGCCAATATATCTGAAATACGTAGAGAGGCACTGGTCAATGAAATTGCAAATATATCGAATTTAAACTGAAGGAATCTTTCAGGAGAAAAGAATCTCAGGAAGAACTAAAAGCCATAAAGGAAATTGAAAAAACAAAATACTTCTTCTCTTATGCCAAATCTAAGGGAAAAACAACATCCAGTATTGGGCCTCTGCTTAGGCGAGATGGGACATACACAGATGACAGCCAAGAAATGTGTGAGATTAAAGTCCCAATACGACTCAGTGTTCAGCGAGCCGCTGCCCAGACTAAGGGTCGACAACCCAAATGAATTCTTTATGAACGAAACGCAAAATTTTGTCATCTCAAAAATCTCATATATTATTTTAACTCCACAAGACTTTGAAAAGGCAATAAATGACATGCCTATGCACTCTGCCCCATGCCCAGACTCATGGAACTCCGTGTTCATCAAGAATTGAAAGAAACCCCTATCACGTGCCTTCAGCATTCTATTGAGAGGGAGCATGGACACAGGGGTCATCCCACACTCACTAAAAACAACAGACATAGCCCCACTCCACAAAGGTGGCAGTAAAGCAATTACAAAGAACTACAGACCGATAGCACTAACATATCTTATCATAAAAATCTTTGAGAGGGTTCTAAGAAGCAAGATCGCCAACCACCTAGATACCCATCAATTACACAACCCAGGGCAACACGGGTTTAGAGCAGGTCGCTCCTGCATGTCCCAGCTCCTGGACCACTATGACAGGGTCCTGGATGCTGTTGAGGATAAACAAACTACAGCTGTAGTATACACAGACTTTGTAAAAGCTTTTGACAAGTGTGACCATGGTGTAATAGCGCACAAAATGCGTGATAAAGGAATAACAGGAAAAGTTGGTAGATGGATCTATAACTTCCTGACAAATAGAACACAAAGAGTAATAGTAAACAGAGTAAAGTCCGAGGCAGCTACGGTGAAAAGCTCTGTTCCTCAAGGCACAGTACTCGCTCCCATTCTATTCTTCATCCTCATTTCTGACACAGAGATGTAAGCCGTGTCTTCCTTTGCGGATGACACCCGGATTGCCATGGCAGTGACCTCCACTGAAGACACTGCAAGACTCCAAGCGGACATCAACCAAATTTTCAAATGGGTCACTCAAAACAATATGAAGTTCAACGAGGAAAAATATCAACTACTCAGATATGGAAAACTTGAGGAAATAAAAAATGTATCAATGTATACTACAAATTCTAACCATACAATAGAGCGAAAAAGAAATGTGAAGGACTTGGGAGTGATAATGTCAGAGGATCTCGCCTTTAAAGACCACAACAATGTATCTATCTCATCGGCTAGGAAAATGATAGGATGGATAATGAGAACCTTCAAAACTAGGGACGCCAAGCCCATGATGACAATCTTCAAATCACTTGTTCTCTCTAGGATGGAATACTGCTGTACACTAACTGCCCCCCTTCAAGGCTGGCGACATTGCAGACATGGAGAGTGTACAAAGAACTTTCACAGCACACATAAGTACAATAAAGCACCTAAATTACTGGGAACGGTTGAAGGTCCTTGATCTGTATTCCCTGGAACGCAGGCGAGAGAGATACATGATAAAATACACTTGGAAGGTCCTGGAGGGATTGGTACCAAACCTGCACACGAAAATCACTCCCTATGAAAGCAAAAGACTCGGCAGGAGATGCAACATTGCCCCGATGAAAAACAGAGATGCCACGAGTATACTGAGAGACAACACAATAAGTGTCAGGGGCCCAAGACTGTTCAACTGCCTCCCAGCATACATTTGGGGGATTACCAATAGACCCCTGGCTGTCTTCAAGAAAGTACCTAAAGTCAGTACCTGACCAACCGGGCTGTGGTTCGTACGTCAGTTTGCGTGCGGCCGGCAGTAACAGCCTGATTGATCAGACCCTGATACACCATGAGGCCTGGTCTCAGACAGAGCCGCGGGGGCGTTGACCCCCGAAACCCTCTCCAGGTAAACTCCAGGTATGTACCTGTAAGTGACAGTGTCTGTAAGTGACAGTATGTAACTGTAAGTGACAGTAAGTACATGTAAGTAATAGTATGTAGCTGTAAGTGACAGTATGTACCTTTAAGTGTCAGTAAGTGCCTGTAAGTGACAGTAAGTACCTATAAGTGGCAGTATCTGTTAGTGACAGTATGTACCTGTAAGTGACAAAGTACCTGTAAGTGACAGTAAGTACCTGTAAGTGACAGTAAATACATGTGACAGTGACAGTGCCTGTGACAGTAAATGACTGTGACTGTAAGTCACAGTAACTGTCTGTAAGTGCCCGTAAGTGACTAAGTAACTGTCTGTAAGTGTCCGTAAGTGACTAAGTAACTGTCTGTAAGTGTCCGTAAGTGACTAAGTAACTGTGACAGTGACTATAAGTGCTTGTAAGTGACTGTGACAGTTACTATAAGTGCCTATACGTGACTGTAAGTGCCTATAATTGACAATGACATTAAGTGCCTGTAAGTGAATGAAAGTGCCAGTAAATACCTGTAAGTGACAGCAAGTGCTTGTGACAGTAAGTGCCTGTGACAGTAAGTGCCTGTGACAGTAAGTGCCTGTGCCAGTAAGTGCATGTGCCAGTAAGTGCCTGTGCCAGAAAGTGCCTGTGTCAGTAAGTGCCTTTGACAGTAAGTGCATGTGACAGTAAGTGCCTGTGACAGTAAGTGCCTGTGATTGTAAGTGTCTGTAAAAGACAGTAACAATAAGTGTTTGTGACATTAAGTGACAGTAAGTGCCTGTAGGTGACTGAGTGACAGTGACAGTAAGTAACTGTAAGTTACAGTGACAACAAGTAACTGTAAGTGACAGTGACTGTAAGTGACAGTGACTGTAAGTGACAGTGACTGTAAGTGACAGTGACTGTGACAGTGACTGTAAGTGACAGTGACTGTAAGTGACAGTGACTGTAAGTGACAGTAAGTGCCTGTAGATTACTGTGACAGTGAGTGTAAATGACAGTAAGTGACTGTAAGTGACATTAAGTGACTGTAAGTGACAGTGACAGTAGTGACTGTGACTGTAAGTGACTATAAGTGACAGTAAGTGATTGTAATTGACTGTACAGTGATTGTAATTGATTTGGAGTCGTAAGTGACAGGGACTATCACTTACGACTGTAAATGACAGTGCCTGTAAGTAACGGTAAGTGGCAGTAAGTGCCTAAAGGTGACTGTGAGTGACAGTAAGTTACTGTAAGTGATTGTGGCTGTAAGTGATTGTGTCAGTAAGTGCCCGTAAGTGACAGTGTCAGTAAGTGCCTGTAGGTGACTAAGTGACTGTGACAGTAAGTGACTGTAAGTGTCAGTAAGTGACTGTAAGTGGCATTAAGTGACAGTGAGAGTAAGTGACTGTAAGTGACACTAAGTGACAGTGACATTATATGACTGTAAGTGACTCTGACAGTAAGTGACAGTGACTGTAAGTGACAGTGACTGTAAGTGACAATAAATGACAGTGACTGTAAGTGACAATAAATGACAGTGACTGTAAGTGACTGTGACTGTGACAGTGCCAGTAAGCGCCTGTAAGTGACAGTGTCAATAAATGCCTGTAAGTGACAGTGACAGTAAAGGCCTATAGGTGACTAAGTGACAGTAAGTGAATATAAGTGACAGTAAGTGCTTGTGACTGTAAGTGGAAGTAAGTGCCTGTGACTGTAAGTGGCAGTAAGTGCCTGTGACTGTAAGTGGCAGTAAGTGCCTGTGACTGTAAGTGGCAGTAAGTGCCTGTGACTGTAAGTGGCAGTAAGTGCCTGTGACTGTAAGTGGCAGTAAGTGCCTGTGACTGTAAGTGGCAGTAAGTGCCTGTGACTGTAAGTGGCAGTAAGTTCCTGTGACTGTAAGTGGCAGTAAGTGCCTGTGACTGTAAGTGGCAGTAAGTGCCTGTGACTGTAAGTGGCAGTAAGTGCCTATGACTGTAAGTGGCAGTAAATGCCTGTGACTGTAAGTGGCAGTAAGTGCCTGTGACTGTAAGTGGCAGTAAGTGCCTGTGACTGTAAGTGGCAGTAAGTGCCTGTGACTGTAAGTGGCAGTAAGTGCCTGTGACTGTAAGTGGCAGTAAGTGCCTGTAATGACAGTAAGTTACTGTAAGTGACTGTTACTGTAAGTGTTTGTGAATATGGAATGTCTGTAGAAATTAATGGAAGGAGCGACCTGCTCTAAATCCTTGCTGGCCTGGGTTGTGCAGTCCTTGGGGGTCCAAATGGTTAGCGATCTTCTTTTTTACAATCCTTCCGAAAAGTTGTATGATGTGGGACGCTAGTGTTATCATTCTATAATTATTATTGCTTCACCGCCTACTTTGTGGGGCTATTCCATTGTTTTTAGTGACAGTGGGCACGTGAAAGGGGTTTCTTGCAATTCGTGAGGAACACGGAGTTCCACGAGTCTGTATCTGGGGCTGAGTGCGTGAGCATGTTGTCAATGGCTTTTTCAAAGTCCAGTGGTGTTAGGGTTTTGTTAGAAATTTTGGAGATATTGACAAGGTTCTGAATCTCGTTCATAAAAATTTCGTTCAGATTGTCGACCCTTAGTCTGGTGAATGGCTCATTAAACACAGTTATATTGAGACTTCAGTATCTCACTCATTTCGTTGCTGTCATCGGTGGAAGTCCCATGTTGTTTAAGCAAGGACCCAATACTGGATGTGGTTTTTGCCCTAAATTTGGCATATCAGAACATATTTTGGATTCCTTTCAATTTCATTGATTGCTTTTAGCTCCTTCTGTCTCTTCTGATCCTGTCTAATTCATATAGCTTTATTTCAATATGTTTTATGTTCCCTAGTCAGTATTTCCGCATTTCTGACATTTCGGCCCTCTTGAGATGTTGTGATTCTTCGCCTTCTCTTGTAGAGGGAGCGTCTCTCTCTCTCTAATATACATCTTCTCTTGATTTTCTTTAGGGGAGTTGATCCTTCCTAGACACTAGTTCAGATTCATATTATTTATGATATCTTTCCAACATATATTGTTAAGGACTTGGTATGTTTTATCTCAGTTGATGTTTTTGTTGATAAGGTTGAATTTGGTGAAGGTATCTCGTAATTCTTTCCATTTTGTTGGACAGAACCCCTGTGCGTATAAGTCTGGACTTATATTAGGTTGTACAGGGCTGGAAGGGTGTGGAGGGCTGGGTGTGGAGGGAGAGAAGGGTGTGGAGGGAGAGAAGGGTGTGGAGGGAGAGAAGGGTGTGGAGGGAGAGAAGGGTGTGGAGGGAGAGAAGGGTGTGGAGGGAGAGAAGGGTGTGGAGGGTGAAGTTAAAACAGCCTCTTGGTCTATTATTCTCAACCATGTAGTCAACAGTGAAAACAAGAAAACTTCACTAGGAACAGTAATTTAAGCAAGTTAAAAACCCATGATGACCCAAGACAGCAGTGCTGTGATCTCTTTCCCAGGGCAGAGGGTCGAATCAAGGCTCCCGCAGGATGTGACACACAACAGTCGACTAACACCAAGGTAAATATTTCTTTCTTGGAAACAGTTGTAGCAGTTGTTAAGAGATTTGCTCACACCATCTGCATCACACCATCTGCATCACCGGTAACTTAAGTATTCTGCTACATATATAACTACTGCTAAACAGTACTGACCTGCTGAGACGAATGAACTACCAGCCTGACAGTAGTCACAACCACAGCACCGCCGCTGACAGTCACGACCACAGCACCGCCGCTAACAGAGGCAGGTCGTCGGAACACGTCGCCAGAACAGACGGTCAGGTCGTGATGGCCGCTCAGAACACGTCGTGGGCAGACTGAGGTGGTAAAGAACACCAAGGTAAGAACACCAAGGTAAGAACACCAAGGTAAGAACACCAAGGTAAGAACAGGTCTGCTGTACTGGTCGTCAGCAGCAAGTGTTCAAGTATATGAAAGGCGCAAGAGACTAGCGGAAGTGTGACGGTAAACAGGATTACCAAGTCTTTTCTACCCATCCACCCATCCACCCCCTATCCTGCCTATCCTCCCTATCTTCCTCTTCTCTTGCTGTTGACGCTCTATAAGCAAGACGGATGTACACTCTCCTCTGATAGTGAACCACGAGACAGTTGTTCTTCCTGTCTTGTATTAGTGAACCACGAGACAGTTGTTCTTCCTGTCTTGTAGTAGTGAACCACGAGACAGTTGTTCTTCCTGTCTTGTAGTAGTGAACCACGAGACAGTTGTTCCTCCTGTCTTGTGTTAGTGAACCACGAGACAGTTGTTCCTCCTGTCTTGTGTTAGTGAACCACGAGACAGTTGTTCTTCCTGTCTTGTATTAGTGAACCACGAGACAGTTGTTCTTCCTGTCTTGTAGTAGTGAACCACGAGACAGTTGTTTCTCCTATCTTGTAGTAGTGAACCACGAGACAGTTGTTCTTCCTGTCTTGTATTAGTGAACCACGAGACAGTTGTTCTTCCTGTCTTGTAGTAGTGAACCACGAGACAGTTGTTTCTCCTGTCTTGTAGTAGTGAACCACGAGACAGTTGTTCCTCCTGTCTTGTGTTAGTGAACCACGAGACAGTTGTTTCTCCTATCTTGTAGTAGTGAACCACGAGACAGTTGTTTCTCCTGTCTTGTAGTAGTGAACCACGAGACAGTTGCTCCTCCCGTCTTGTAGTAGTGAACCACGAGACAGTTGTTTCTCCTGTCTTGTAGTAGTGAACCACGAGACAGTTGCTCCTCCTGTCTTGTAGTAATGAACCACGAGACAGTTGTTTCTCCTGTCTTGTAGTAGTGAACCACGAGACAGTTGCTCCTCCTGTCTTGTAGTAGTGAACCACGAGACAGTTGTTTCTCCTGTCTTGTAGTAGTGAACCACGAGACAGTTGCTCCTCCTGTCTTGTAGTAGTGAACCACGAGACAGTTGTTTCTCCTATCTTGTAGTAGTGAACCACGAGACATTTGTTTCTCCTGTCTTGTAGTAGTGAACCACGAGACAGTTGCTCCTCCCGTCTTGTAGTAGTGAACCACGAGACAGTTGTTTCTCCTGTCTTGTAGTAGTGAACCACGAGACAGTTGCTCCTCCTGTCTTGTAGTAGTGAACCACGAGACAGTTGTTTCTCCTGTCTTGTAGTAGTGAACCACGAGACAGTTGCTCCTCCTGTCTTGTAGTAGTGAACCACGAGACAGTTGCTCCTCCTGTCTTGTAGTAGTGAACCACGAGACAGTTGCTCCTCCCGTCTTGTAGTAGTGAACCACGAGACAGTTGTTTCTCCTGTCTTGTAGTAGTGAACCACGAGACAGTTGTTCCTCCTGTCTTGTGTTAGTGAACCACGAGACAGTTGTTCCTCCTGTCTTGTAGTAGTGAACCACGAGACAGTTGTTTCTCCTATCTTGTAGTAGTGAACCACGAGACAGTTGTTTCTCCCGTCTTGTAGTAGTGAACCACGAGACAGTTGCTCCTCCCGTCTTGTAGTAGTGAACCACGAGACAGTTGTTCCTCCAGTCTTGTAGTAGTGAACCACGAGACAGTTGTTCCTCCAGTCTTGTAGTGGTGAACCACGAGACAGTTGTTCCTCCTGTCTTGTAGTAGTGAACCACGAGACAGTTGTTCCTCCAGTCTTGTAGTAGTGAACCACGAGACAGTTGTTCCTCCAGTCTTGTAGTAGTGAACCACGAGACAGTTGTTCCTCCAGTCTTGTAGTGGTGAACCACGAGGCGGATGTAGAGAAACATTAGTTGGATGAATCTTATCAGAGGCAGCTGGCCCAGTGGTTAACGCACTGGCCTATGAGTTTTAAGATTCACTTGCCATAGGTTCAAACGCCTCCCGAAGATCATACAATTTTTTAAAATTATTTCAGCATCTTATAATTTTAAACCACAGATTGAAATCTTTTCTTAAGTCACATAATTAAACTGTCAACTGAGTATAACATGGGGAAGTGGAGAAGAATCCTTCCTCCGTAAGCCATGCGAGTCTTAAGAGGCGACTAAAATGCCGGGAGCAAGTCGCTAGTAACCCCCTCACCTGTATAAAATTGCTAAGTTTAAAAAGAAAAAAATTAGTTTTTCATTTTAGGTCACCCTACCTCGGTGCGATGCGGCCGGTTCGTTGAAATAATGAACTACAAGCAGTAGATAAACAGTGTGGCACTCTTAGTGTGTGTGGCACTCTTATTGTGTGTGGCACTCTCAGTGTGCTCCTGACTCACATCTTCAAGAAGATAAACAGTGTGGCACTCTCAGTGTGCTCCTGACTCACACCTTCAAGAAGATAAACAGTGTGGCACTCTTAGTGTGTGTGGCACTCTCAGTGTGCTCCTGACTCACACATTCAAGAAGATAAACAGTGTGTCACTCTTAGTGTGTGTGGCACTCTCAGTGTGCTCCTGACTCACACCTTCAAGAAGATAAACATTGTGGCACTCTCAATGTGCTCCTGTTTCCCACCTTCAAGAAGACAAACAGTGTGGCACTCTCAGTGTGCTCCAGACTCACACCTTCAAGAAGATAAACAGTGTGGCACTCTCAGTGTGCTCCAGACTCATACCTTCAAGAAGATAAACGGTGTGGCACTCTCAGTGTGCTCCAGACTCACACCTTCAAGAAGATAAACAGTGTGGCACTCTCAATGTGCTCCTGATTCCCACAATCAAGAAGATAAACAGTGTGGCACTCTCAATGTGCTCCTGATTCACACCTTCAAGAAGATAAACAGTGTGGCACTCTCAATGTGCTCCTGATTCACACAATCAAGAAGATAAACAGTGTGGCACTCTCAATGTGCTCCTGATTCACACAATCAAGAAGATAAACAGTGTGGCACTCTCAATGTGCTCCTGATTCACACCTTCAAGAAGATAAACAGTGTGGCACTCTCAATGTGCTCCTGATTCACGCAATGAATAAGATAAACAGTGTGGCACTCTCAGTGTGCTCCAGACTCACACCTTCAAGAAGATAAACAGTGTGGCACTCTCAATGTGCTCCTGATTCACACATTCAAGAAGATAAACAGTGTGGCACTCTCAATGTGCTCCTGACTCACACCTTCAAGAAGATAAACAGTGTGGCACTCTTAGTGTGTGTGGCACTCTCAGTGTGCTCCTGACTCACACATTCAAGAAGACAAACAGTGTGGCACTCTCAGTGTGCTCCAGACTCACACCTTCAAGACGGGGACGATACAAGATAATAAGTGAGAGACATTACCTCCACAGAGACAAAATAAACCCTAAAACATTTCACCGGCGTCAGATTTACTCAAGGACGAAGAAAAATATTCTAGTCAGAAAACTAGAAACATGGAGGAAACAATAATTGATGATAACAGCGCCGGGAGACGGAGAGGGAGGGGAAAAATCTGTAGTTGGAAGTAATTCGTTATTTTCAGATTTACGTTTTCCATGGAGGAAAAGTATGTTATAGTTTTCTCGTATGGAAAATGTAAATCTGAATATAACGTTGAGTAATGTTCCTGGTTGACGGGAATGGAACGTACACTGAAGACTGAAAAGAGAATTTTTTTACCCCAAATAAGGTTTTAGATTCTACTAACATCTGAAATAAATTTAGAAGTACTGGAACCTTAACATTAGATGACTGTGAGGAAGCCATTGTTGACATACCAAGACACAGCCTCAGGCCTACGCTTTTTCAACTTTACATTACACATGTGCAACACTTGGGAATCTTTATTGATGATTCGTTTCTCCACACAGTGACTTCATCAGTCCTATACAAAGAATGGTGAAAATCAGAAGGAGTTTGAGGTAATCAGTCCCTCAGCCTGGAGGAGGAACAAGACATGGCGTGGACGGGAGGAACAAGAAATGGAGTGAACGGGAGGAACAAGAAATGGAGTGGACGGGAGGAACAAGAAATGGAGTGGACGGGAGGAACAAGAAATGGAGTGGACGGGAGGAACAAGAAATGGAGTGGACGGCAGGAAAAAGACATGGAGTGGACGGGAGGAACAAGAAATGGAGTGGACAGGAGGAACAAAACATGGAGTGGACGGGAGGAACAAGACATGGAGTGGACGGTAGGAACAAAACATATAGTAAACTTGAAGAACACGACATGGAGTGGACGGGAGGAACAAGACATAGAGTGGACGGGAGGAACAAAACATGGAGTGGACGGAAGAAACAAAACATGGAGTGGACGGAAGGAACAAAACATGGAGTGGACGGAAGAAACAAAACATGGAGTGGACGGAAGAAACAAAACATGGAGTGGACGGAAGGAACAAAACATGAAGTGGACGGGAGGAACAAGACATGGAGTAGACAGGAGGAACAAAACATGGGTGGACGGTAGGAACAAGACATGGAGTGGACGGAAGGAACAAAACATGGAGTGGACGGGAGGAACAAAACATGGAGTGGACAGGAGGAACAAAACATGGAGTGGACGGTAGGAACAAGACATGGAGTGGACGGGAGGAACAAAATAAGAGTGGATGGGAGGAACAAGACATGGAGTAGACAGGTGGAACAAAACATGGAGTGGACGGTAGGAACAAGACATGGAGTGGACGGGAGGAACAAAACATGGAGTGCACGAGAGGAAAAAAATATGGAGTGGACGAGAGGATCAAAACATGGAGTGGACGGGAGGAACAAAATAAGGAGTGGATGGGAGGAACAAGACATGGAGTAGACAGGTGGAACAAAACATGGAGTGGACGGTAGGAACAAGACATGGAGTGGACGGGAGGAACAAAACATGGAGTGGACGGGAGGAACAAAATATGGAGTGGACGAGAGGATCAAAACATGGAGTGGACGGGAGGAACGAAACATGGAGTGGACGGGAGGAACAAAACATGGAGTGAACGGAAGGAACAAGATATGGAGTGGACGGGAGGAACAGGACATGGAGTAGACTTGAGGAACAAGACATGGAGTGGACGGGAGGAACAAGATATGGAGTGGACGGGAGGAACAGGACATGGAGTAGACTTGAGGAACAAGACATGGAGTGGATTGGAGGAACAAAATAAGGAGTGGACGGGAGGAACAAAACATGGAGTAGACTTGAGGAACAAGACATGGAGTGGACGGGAGGAACAAGACATGGAGTGGACGAGAGGAACAAGAAATGGAGTGGAAGGGAGGAACAAAGCATGGAGTGGACGGTAGGAACAAAACATATAGTAGACTTGAAGAACAAGACATGGAGTGGACGGGAGGAACAAGACATGGAGTGGACGGGAGGAAAAAAACAGTGAGTGGACGGGAGGAACAAATTGGGTGGACTGGAGGAACAAGACATGGATTGGACGGGAGGAACAAAACATGGAGTGAAGGGGAGGAACAAGACATGGAGTGGACGCAGGAAGCATCAGTGACAACAGAAGAGGCATAAAATAGGTCACTAAGAAGTGTATTGTTACTTAGGTAACATTTCATAGATTGGAAGATATTCAACAATTCTTGAGTCTGGTTCACCACATTGTATTGTCTAAATTAGCCATGAGAGTTAATTGTAATGTCTGAAATAACTAATGTTTGTTAAGACGTAACACTAACCTGTGAAGTCTGTTACTGAGTTAGTGATTTTGTATATACTTTATCTATTTTAGTAACGCCTCTTACAGGATGAGTAGACGATGTATACTAACCCAGTCAGACGACACAACTGATAATGACAGTGATAATGACATTGACAGTGACATTGACAACGACAGTGACAATGACAGTGACAATGATAATGACAGTGACAATGACAATAACAGTGACAATTACAATGACAGTGACAATGACAATAGCAGTGGCAATGACAGTGACAATGGCAGTGACAACGCAGTGACTGATAATGATAGTGACAATGACAGTGACATGAACAGTGAAAATGATAGTAACAAAGAGAGTGACAATGACAGTGATGATGATAGTGACAATGATAGTGACAATGATAGTGATAATGATACTGACAGTGACACCTTCACATCCACAAAGTACACTATATCACACAATTAACGTAATATTAACACCTAGTGGTCATGCACATCATTACGGACATAGGTACACATCATTACGGACACAATTGACAAGGTGGACAGAGACAGGATGTTCCAGAGATGGGACACAGCAACAAGGGGACACAGTTGGAAGTTGAAGACTCAAATGAATCACCGGGATGTTAGGAAGTATTTCTTCAGTCACAGAGTTGTCAGGAAGTGGAATAGCTTGGGAAGCGATGTAGTGGAGGCAGGTTCCATACATAGCTTTAAGAAGAGGTATGATAAAGCTCATGGCGCAGGGAGAGTGACCCAGTAGCGGCCAGTGAAGAGGCGGGGCCAGGAGCTATGTCTCGACCCCTGCAACCACAACTAGGTGAGTACAGGTGAGACAAAGTACAACAGCTGTAGCAGGACAATTATATTTAAGAGAGATCAAGACCCGGTCAGCATGGGAGCAGCAGACAGCAATAATAAAACAGGAAAGACAGCCAAACGAAGGGAATCATCAGCAAAGAGTGGAAATTTTAACGCCGAGAGAGAGAGTGAGACTCACACTCGCGGTGAACACAGAGGAACGCAGAAACAAGAGCACGTTTCTTGACAGGAGGAACATGGTAATAAAAACCTCCGCTTTCTCTCTCTCTAGTTCTTTCTTCTACCCCAACTATTTTTGCAACTATTCCCAATTCTCCTCACCCCTTGCGGGTACTTACCTGTGAGTCCTACTAGTTCTGCCGCTGTAGACGAGGCAATTAAGAGCCTGTCTCTGAGCAGCGTACAGGAACAGCAAGACAGGAACAACAAGACAGGAACAGCAAGACAGGAACAGCAAGACAGGAACAGCAAGACAGGAACAGAAAGGCAGGAACAGCAAGGTAGGAACAGCAAGACAGGAACAGCAAGGTAGGAACAGCAAGACAGGAACAGCAAGGTAGGAACAGCAAGACAAGAACAGCAAGGCAAGAACAGCAAGGTAGGAACAGCAAGACAGGAACAGCAAGGTAGGAACAACAAGGCAGGAACTGCAAGGTAGGAACAGCAAGGCAGGAACAGCAAGGTAGGAACAGCAAAGCAGGAACAGCAAGGTAGAAACAGCAAGGTAGGAACAGCAAGACAGAAACAACAAGGCAGGAACAGCAAGATAGGAACAGTAAGACAGGAACAGTAAGACAGGAACAGCAAGGCAGGAACAGCAAGGCAGGAACAGCAAGGCAGGAACAGCAAGACAGGAACAGCAAGGTAGGAACAGCAAGACAAGAACAGCAAGACAGGAACAGCAAGACAGGAACAGCAAGACAGGAACAGCAAGACAGGAACAGCAAGACAGGAACAGCAAGACAGGAACAGCAAGACAGGAACAGCAAGGCAGGAAGAGCAATGTAGGAACAGCAAGGCAGGAACAGCAAGGCAGGAACAGTAAGGCAGGAACAGCAAGGTAGGAACAGCAAGACAAGAACAGCAAGGTAGGAACAGCAAGACAAGAACAGCAAGACAGGAACAGCAAGGTAGGAACAGCAAGGCAGGAACAGCAAGGTAGGAACAGCAAGGCAGGAACAGCAGGTAGGAACAGCAAGGCAGGAACAGCAAGGTAGGAACAGCAAGACAGGAAAATCAAAGGAGGAACAGCAAGGAAGGAACAGCAAGGTAGGAACAGCAAGGCAGGAACAGCAATGTAGGAACAGGAAGGTAGGAACAGCAAGACATGAACAGCAAGGTAGGAACATCAAGGCAGGAACAGCAAGGTAGGAACAGCAAGACAGGAACAGCAAGACAGGAACAGCAAGACAGGAACAGCAAGGTAGGAACAGCAAGGCAGGAACAGCAAGGTAGGAACAGCAAGGTAGGAACAGCAAGACAAGAACAGCAAGGAAGGAACAGCAAGACAGGAACAGCAAGGTAGGAACAGCAAGACAAGAACAGCAAGACAGTAACAGAAAGGCAGGAACAGCAAGGCAGGAACAGCAAGGCAGGAACAGCAAGACAAGAACAGCAAGGCAGGAACAGAAAGACAAGAACAGCAAGGCAGGAACAGAAAGACAAGAACAGCAAGGCAGGAACAGCAAGACAAGAACAGCAAGGCAGGAACAGCAAGGCAGGAACAGCAAGACAGGAACAGTAAGAGAGGAACAGCAAGGCAGGAACAGCAAGGTAGGAACAGCAAGACAGGAACAGTAAGAGAGGAACAGCAAGGCAGGAACAGCAAGACAGGAACAGTAAGAGAGGAACAGCAAGGCAGGAACAGCAAGGTTGGAACAGCAAGACAGGAACAGTAAGAGAGGAACAGCAAAACAAGAACAGCAAGACAGGAACAGCAAGACAAGAACAGCAAGACAGGAACAGCAAGACAAGAACAGCAAGGTAGGAACAGCAAGTAGGAACAGCAAGGAACAGGACAAACAGTCAAGAGAACAGAAGGCAGAACAGACTAAGTAGGACACAGCAAGACAGGAACAGTAAGCAGAGAACAGCAAGGAGGAACAGAAGACAGAACAGCAAGAGACAATGAACAGCAAGGTAGAACAGCAAGTGAACAGCTAGTCAGGAACAGAGAGAAGAAGCAACGTAGAACAGCAAGTCAGGAACAGCAAGAACAGCAAGTCAGGAACAGCAAGACAAGAACAGCAAGGCTGGAACACAAGACAAGAACACAAGAACAGCAACAGAACACAAGTATGAACAGCAAGAACACGAAGGAGAACGCAAGTAGAACCAAGACATGTAGATCAGACACAGATCAGAACAGCTATAGTCAAGGAACAGCATAGCAAGAACAGCAATGGTAGGAACAGCAAGTCAAGGACAATAGCATGAAGAACGAGCATGAAACACATAGTCATAGACACGTATATGATGAACACAAGAGTCAGGAACACTAGTAATCAGCAAGACACTGTAATCATGAAGACATGTGAATCATGACAAACTAGTAATCATGAAGACAGAAAGTCATGATGAACACTAGTAGTCATGATAACACATGATCAAGATACATGCAAGTCATGAAACACTGTAGTCATATGACACTGTAGTCATGATGACACTGTAGTCATGATGACACTGTAGTCATGATGACACTGTAGTCATGATGACACTGTAGTCATGATGACACTAGTAGTCATGATGACACTGTAGTCATGATGACACTGTAGTCATGAAGACACTGTAGTCATGATGACACTGTAGTCATGAGACACTGTAGTCATGATGACACTTAGTCATGAAAGACACTGTAGTCATGAGACACTAGTAGTCATGAAGACACATGTAGTCATGAGACACTAGTCATGAAGACATGTAGCAGATGACACTGTAGTCATGATGACACTGTAGTCATGAAGACACTGTAGTCATGATGAACACTGCAAGTCATGAACACTGTAGTCATGATGACATGAAGTCAGAGACACTGATATGAGACACTAAGTAGCATGAGAGAACACAGTAGTCATATGACATGTATCATGAGAACTGTAGTCATGATGACACTAAGTCATAGAGACACTGTAGCATGACACTTACGATGAAGACACAGTAAGTCAAAGACACTAGTATCATGAGAAACATGTATCATGATGACACTAGTGAACACTAGAGAACAGCAAGATCAGTGAACACAGCATAGATCATGAATGACACTGTAAGTCATGAACACTATAGTCAGAGAACATAGTCATGATACAAGCAACATAGCAGATGACACTAGTAGTCATGAGACACTGATCATGCATGAACAGTAAGTCATGATGAACTGTAGTCATGATGACACTGTAGATCATGAAGACACTGTAGTCATGATGACATGAGTCAGAAGAGACACTGTGAGATCATGATGAACTGTAGCATGATGACACGAGCATGAAACGAGAACTAGTCATGATGACACTAGTCATGATGACACTGAGTCATGATGACACTAAGTCAATGAACATGAGTCAGATACAGTAGACAGAGACAGACACTAGAGCACAGACAGGAACAGCAAGAGAACAGCATAGGAACAGCAAGAAAACACAAGAAAAGCAAGAACAGCAGGATGGAACTGAAGTCAAGAACAGCAAGGTCATGGAACAGTCAAGACAAAAACACAGTAGTACATGACAGAAAGCAAGGAGGAACATGAAGTCATGAAGACAAGTACAATGACAGCAGGTCAGTACAGAAGACAGAACGTAAGAGAGGAACACAAGCAGATACACGTAGAACAGCAAGACAGGAACAGTAAAGAGTAACAGAAGACAGGAACAGCAAGACAGAACAGTAGAGCAGAACACAAGCTAGAACAGATGAACAGCAAGACAGAGAACAGTAAGCAGAGACACATAGCAGAACAGCAAGACAAGAACAGTCAAGAAGACACAGTAAGACAGGAACAGCAAGACAGAGAACACAAGTAAGGAAACAAGTCAGAGACATTGAATACACTGTAAGATATGGAGACACATAGCAAGAACAGCAAGCAGGAACACTATAGTCATGATGACACTAGTAGTCATAGGACGAACACTGAGCATGAAGACACGTAGTCATGATGACACTGTAGTCATGATGACACTGTAGTCATGATGACACTGTAGTCATGATGACACTGTAGTCATGATGACACTGTAGTCATGATGACACTGTAGTCATGATGACACTGTAGTCATGATGACACTGTAGTCATGATGACACTGTAGTCATGATGACACTTGTATATGTGTGCATGTGTCATGATGCTGGTAGATGACACTGTAGTCATGATGTACTACTGTAGTCAGATGACCTGTAGTCATGAGACTGTAGTCATGTGACACTGATAGTCATGTATGACACTGTAGTCATGATGACACTGTAGTCATGATGCACTGTGTGTCATGATGACACTATAGTCATGATGACCTGTGATCATGATGACACTGGTATCATGGTAGACACTGTAGTATGTAATGTATGTCGTGTAACTGTAGTGAGATGGCATGTGTCATGGTAGATGCGTATGTAGTGGAGATAAGTATGTATGACATAGATGGTATTGCTGGTAGATGATGTGTAGTAGATGGTATGTGTGGTAGATGGATGTGGGTAGATGTATATGGTAGATGGATGTATGGTAGATGGTATGTGTGGTAGATGGTATGTGTGGTGATGTCATGATGAGATGGTCATGTGTGGTAGATGGTATGTATGGTAGATGGTATGTGTGTAGATGTATGTGTGGTAGATGGTATGTGTGGTAGATGGTATTGTGGTAGATGATTTGGTAGATGGTATGTGTAGATGGTATATGTGTAGATGGTATGATGGTAGATGTATGTGTGGTAGATGGTATGTATGGTAGATGGTATGTGTGGTAGATGGTATGTGTGGTAGATGGTATGTGTGGTAGATGGTATGTGTGGTAGATGGTATGTGTGGTAGATGGTATGTGTGGTAGATGGTATGTGTGGTAGATGGTATGTATGGTAGATGGTATGTGTGGTAGATGGTATGTGTGGTAGATGGTATGTTTTGGTAGAAGTGTATGATGTGGTAGATGGTATGTTGGTAGATGTATGTGTAGATGGTATGTATGGTAGATGGTATGTGTGAGTAGATGGTATGTATGGTAGATGGTATGTGTGGTAGATGGTAGTATGGTTAGATGGTATGTGTGGTAGATGGTATGTGTGGTAATGGTATGTGTGGTAGATGGTATGTTGTAATGGTATGTGTGGTAGATGGTATGTGTGGTAGATAGTATGTTGGTAGATGGTATGTGTGGTAGATGGTATGTGTGGTAGATGGTATGTAGATGGATGTATGTAGATGGTATGTGTGGTAGATGGTAGTGTGTAGTGGATGTGTGGTAGATGGTATGTGGTAGATGGTATATGTGGTAGATGTATGTGGTAGATGGTATGTGTGGTAGATAGGTATGTATGGTAGATGGTATGTGTGTAGATGGTATGTGGTAGAGGGTATGATGGTATGATGTAGATGGTATGTATGGGTAGATGGTATGTGTGGTAGATGGTATGTGGTAGATGGTATGTGTGGTAGATGATATGTGTGGTAGATGGTATGTGTGGTAGATGGTATGTGTGGTAGATGGTATGTGTGGTAGATGGTATGTGTGGTAGATGGTATGTATGGTAGATGGTATGTGTGGTAGATGGTATGTGTGGTAGATGGTATGTGTGGTAGATGGTATGTGTGGTAGATGGTATGTGTGGTAGATGGTATGTATGGTAGATGGTATGTGTGGTAGATGGTATGTTGTAGATGGTATGTGTGTAGATGGTATGTTGGTAGATGGTATGTGTGGTAGATGGTATGTGTGGTAGATGGTATGTGGTAGATGGTATGTGTGGTAGATGGTATGTGTGGTAGATGGTATGTGTGGTAGATGGTATGTGTGGTAGATGGTATGTGTGGTAGATGGTATGTATGGTAGATGGTATGTATGGTAGATGGTATGTGTGGTAGATGGTATGTATGGTAGATGGTATGTGTGGTAGATGGTATGTATGGTAGATGGTATATATGGTAGATGGTAAGTATGGTAGATGGTATGTGTGGTAGATGGTATGTGTGGTAGATGGTATGTGTGGTATGGTATGTGTGGTAGATGGTATGTGTGGTAGATGGTGTGTGTGGTAGATGGTATGTGTGGTAGATGGTATGTATGGTAGATGGTATGTGTGGTAGATGGTATGTTTGGTAGATGGTATGTATGGTAGATGGTATATGTGGTAGATGGTATGTATGGTAGATGGTATGTATGGTAGATGGTATGTGTGATAGATGGTATGTATGGTAGATGGTATGTGTGGTAGATGGTGTGTATGGTAGATGGTATGTATGGTAGATGGTATGTATGGTAGATGGTATGTATGGTAGATGGTATGTATGGTAGATGGTATGTATGGTAGATGGTATGTGGTAGATGGTATGTGTGGTAGATGGTATGTATGGTAGATGGTATATATGGTAGATGGTAAGTATGGTAGATGGTATGTGTGGTATATGGTATGTATGGTAGATGGTATGTATGGTAGATGGTATGTATGGTAGATGGTATGTGTGGTAGATGGTATGTATGGTAGATGGTATGTATGGCAGATGGTATGTATGGTAGATGATATGTTTGGTAGATGGTATGTATGGTCGATGGTATATGTGGTAGATGGTATGTATGGTAGATGGTATGAATGGTAGATGGTATGTGTGTAGATGGTATGTATGGTAGATGGTATGTGTGGTAGATGGTATGTATGGTAGATGGTATGTGTGGTAGATGGTATGTATGGTAGATGGTATGTATGGTAGATGTTATGTGTGGTAGATGGTATGTATGGCAGATGGTATGTATGGTAGATGGTATGTTTGGTAGATGGTATGTATGGTAGATGGTATGTGTGGTAGATGGTATGTATGGTAAATGGTATTTGTGGTAGATTGTATGCATGGTAGATGGTATGTGTGGTAGGTTGTTTGTATTGTAGATGGTATGTATGGTAGATTGTATGAATGGTAGATGGTATGTATGGTAGATGGTATGTATGGTAGATGGTATGTGTGGTAGATTGTATGTATTGTAGATGGTATGTGTGGTAGATTGTATGTATTGTAGATGGTATGTGTGGTAGATTGTATGAATGGTAAATGGTATGTATGATAGATGGTATGTATGGTAGATGGTATGTGTGGTAGATGGTATGTGTGATAAATGGTATGTATGGTAGATTGTATGAATGGTAAATGGTATATATGGTAGATGGTGTGTATGGTAGATGGAATGTGTGGTAGATGGTATGTATGGTAGATGGAATGTGTGTAGATGGTATGTATGGTAGATGGTATGTGTGGTAGATTGTATGAATGGTAGATGGTATGTATGATAGATGGTATGTATGGTAGATGGTATGTGTGGTAGATGGTATGTATGGTCGATGGTATGTATGGTAGATGGTATGTGTGATAGATGGTATGTATGGTAGATGGTATGTGTGGTAGATGGTATGTATGGTAGATGGCATGTGTTGTAGATTGTAGGAATGCTAGATGGTATGTATGGTAGATGGTATGTATGGTAGATGATATGTATGGTAGATGGTATGTATGGTAGAGATCTTTAGTAAGGTAGGATAATGGCAGGTTTTGTGTGTAAGGAAGGTCGGGCAACCATCGTCAGGTTATTAAATCTTTTCCATATTTGAATACCAACATGAATCTTGTGGCCAACCCTAATTATATTGAGTACCAACAATACATGTATTTGCTCAAGTAATTATCGTCCTTAAGAAGAGTGTTCCATTGGATGTGTATCCAAAACCCGCTTATCCACCCGCTAGCAGCACTGCTGCTAACCCACGGGTATTTCCACCTATTGGACACCGTGCAAAAAATCGATTATACCGTGGACCCTTCCCGGTTACTGCTGTTCAGGGGCTGGTAAAGCAGTATTGACCTTATTGCATGTAGGTCTAAGGCCTAGTTGGTTGGGAGGCCTCCCCACCCACGCATGTTAGCTTCCGCGTCATCAGGCGGAGACTTGCCTATGTGAGCGGATGGCACGAGAGTGAGGGAACAACAACAGACCCGCCTCATAAAGGCTCCCATTCACTGGAAAAAGAGGGTAAAATGTTTAAAAATGAAAGAGATTTGTGAATAAGAGGTGGCGGTGGTGCAGGCCAGTAACTGTTTGGAAGGTAGGTAGAAAAAGAGAGTGGGGGAGGAGGTGGGTGGATGTGTGGGCGGGTGTGTGGGCGGGTATGTGGGCGGACGCAGCCATGACATGTTCATCAGTGCTCGTCCCTGCATCACGCTTGGCAAGGTAACCTGCATTGTGCCTTGATGTATACTATCTGGACATGTCCCAGCTGGGCAGTACAGCAGTGCAGCAGGACAGTACACCCACTGTGGTCACTGTCTCCTGTCATCTGTGGCAGTGCAGCAGGACAGTACACCCACTGTGGTCACTGTCTCCCGTCATCTGTGGTGGTTCAGCAAGACAGTACACCCACTCACCCATTGGGGTCACTGTCTCCTGTCATCTGTGGTGGTACAGCAGGACAGTACACCCACTGTGGTCACTGTCTCCTGTCATCTGTGGTGGTGCAGCAGGACAGTACACCCACTGTGGTCACTGTCTCCTGTCATCTGTGGCGGTGCAGCAGGACAGTACACCCACTGTGGTCACTGTCTCCTGTCATCTGTGGCGGTGCAGCAGGACAGTACACCCACTGTGGTCACTGTCTCCTGTCATCTGTGGCGGTGCAGCAGGACAGTACACCCACTACAATAGGTCTACTGGCATATGCTTGCCAGAGCTTCTATTTACATATTCATCTTAATCTATTTTTTAAGTTCCTAAAATGAATTCGCTCTAGCGTTTTTCGTTGACAGTTTGTTCCAATTCCTGGGTGCTGGCCCGATCGATCAGGCTGTTAGTGCCTGCCTCCTGCAAGGTTGCTCCACAGCCAGGCAGATCAGGTGCTGCTTTCAGGAATTTATGAAGTTCCTTCTTGAAGACAACAAAGAGTTTTTTTCGTAATCGTTCATGCATGAAGGGAGGGTGTTGAAGAGTCGTGGTCACCTAACACTTATTGAATTATCTCTCTTAGGCGTCCTGCGCTGTCTGTCAACTCATCTTCACCTCAAGTGTCATGACTTAATCTAATTTGATCCACTTTGTGTCTATGGTTGGGACTTCTCTCCTTTTTTGATATTTTTTTTTTTTTTTAACACATCGGCCGTTTCCCACCGAGGCAGGGTGACCCGAAAAAGAAGAAACAGTTTCACCATCACTCACTCCATCACTGTCTTTCCAGAGGCATGCCAATACTACAGTTCAAAACTGCAACATATCCCCCTCCCTCCTTCAGAGTGCAGGCATTGTACATCCCACATCCAGGACTCAAGCCCGGCTGACTGGTTTCCCTGAATCCCGTCATAAATGTTACTTTGCTTACACTCCAACAGCACGTAAAAACCATTTGCATCATCCACTCACCCCATTCTAACACGCTCAGGCACGCTCGATGGAAGTCTAAGCCCCCTTGCACACAAAACCTCCTTTACCCTTTCCCTCCAATCTTTCCTAAGACGATCCTTACCCTGCCTTTCTTCCACTGCAGATTTATACAACCTCCAAGTCATTCTATTTTGTTCCAGCCTCTCTAAATGTCCTAACCACTTTAACAACCCTATCATCAGTCCTCTGAATAATACTTTTAGAAACCCTGCACCTCCTAGTTTCCAAGCTATGGATTCTCTGCATAATATTCCCACCACACATTGACCTCATACATGATATCTCCACTGCATCACACCCATATAAGAGCAGTGGTACCACTATATTCTCATACATTCCCCTTTTTGCTCCCATGGATAGCGTTCTTTGTCTCCACAGACTTCTCAGTGCACCACTCACCTTCATCCCCTCATCAATTCTATGATTCACCTCGTCATTTATGGATCCAACTGCTGACAAGTCCTTCCCCAAATATCTGAATACATTCACTTCCTCCATACTTTCTCCCTATTCAATCTTTTATTTCCTAAATATTTTGATACCTTCATTCACCCTGTATATTCCCATTTAATTTCCTTCTTTTACATTCCATTCCAAATTCGTCCACTAACCTCCTCTGCGATAACTATCTCTGCGATAACTATAACCGTAATAACTACAACTTTGCGATAACAATAACCGCGATAACTATAACCCTGCGATAACTAAACCATGATAACTATATCTCTGTGATAACTGTGATACCTCTGTGTTAATTGTGACAACTCTATGTTAAGTGTGATAACTCTTTGATAACTATGATAACTGCATGTTTGTTAAGTTAGGTTCCGTGATGGTGCAGTAGAACTCTTCGTCGAAGTAATTTGAATAACCTTCCCCTTCCTCGGATCAACCCTGATTACCTCCCAGTTCCCTGGCGATGAGCGACTCCTACGGCTTTAGTGCTTCCTCATATTATGATACTGTAATAATATATAATAATTAATATGACAATCTAGATTTGGAGGGGAGGAGGTGGGGGGACCGGGGCGGGGGTGGGGGCTTGGTTGGTGGGGTCATCATGGGTCAGGGAGGGTCAGCATGGGTCAGCATGGGTCAGGGAGGGTCAGCAGGGGTCAGGGAGGGAAAGCATGGGTCAACAGCGGCGCCACGAATGGGTTAAGAGACAACACAGTAAGTGTCAGGGGCTCAAGACTGTTCAACTGCCTCCCAGCATACATAAGGGGGATTACCAATAGACCCCTGGTTGTCTTCAAGGTGCTGGACAGGCACCTAAAGTCAGTACCTGACCAGTCGGACTGGTTCGTACGTCAGTTTACGTGCGCCTAGCAGTAACAGCCTGGTTGATCAGGCCATGATCCACCGCGAGGCCTGGTTATGGACAGGGCCGTGGGGGCGTTGACCCCCGAAACACCCTCCAGGTATAAGTCAACGGAGGAGGGGACACCATGGTTCAGCATTGACAACATGGCCAGGCACTCAGCCCCAGGCCCAGACTCTGTGTTCATTAAGAACTGCAAGAAACCTCTCTCACGGGCAATAAGTATGCTATGGAGAAGGATCATAGACACAGGTGAGATTCCAGTCACTAAAAACAACGGATATAGCCCCACTCCATAAAGGTGGCAGCAAAGCAGTAGCTGAGAACTATAAACCAATAGCTTTAACGTCCCACATCATAAAAATCTTAGAAAGAGTTCTAAGAAGCAGGATTGCAAACCACCTGGACTCCCAACAATTGCACAATCCTGGGCAACATGGGTTCAGAGCAGGTCGCTCCTGCCTCTCGCATGCTGGTTACAGGTACTAGCCAGGCTAGGCTTGGTTACAGGTACTAGCCAAGCTAGGCTTGGTTACGGGTACTAATGTAATACAAGTACTAACCGAGTACAAGCACTAACAGCCTGCTTCGAGGTTGCAGAAATTACTGAACTGGAAAATGTACAGAGAACCTTCACATCTCGTATAAACTCAGTCAAGCAACTAAATTACTGGGAACTCTTAAATTACCTAGAACTGTACTTCCTAGAACACAGGCGAGAAAGATACATCATAATCCACACCTGTGTGGTATTGGAGAATTGGTACCAAACCTGCACACCGGAATTACTACTTATGAACACGAGGCTCGACAGACGGTGCAGGATAACTCCAGTGAGAAGCAGACGAGCGATGACTACCCTGAGAGAGAACTCAATAAGTGTTAAGGGACCACGACTGACAACTTATGGGTTATCATTCTTATTAGAGAATGCGTCGTCAATAATATTTTTAAGTCAATCAGTAGACGCATTCTTTTATTACTGAATAAAAACATGACGGCAAGTTTTTATTCAGTAACCAATTCCTGGTTGTCTTCAAGAAGAAACTCGACAGATTCTGATCAGCTGAGTTGTGGTGCATACGTTGAACTGGGGGAGGCTGGCACTAATAGCTCCATCGATCAGGCCAGGAGGCCTGGTCTGGGACCGGGCCGCGGGGGCCGTGACCTACGGAAACAACTACAGGTAAAGCCCAGGTAAACTTCTGGCAGTTTGTCAAACAGATGATGATCAAACTAAATGCAAAATATATGGTGAGCGCTATGGTCACTATCTTGAACACTATCCTTCATTATCCACTTATTGTGCAATATAGAGATAGACAATATACCAAACAGTATCATACGTCTATGTATCTTACTACTTAAATTAAAATTCGAGAACTGCTTATCAAATATCTTAAATCTGATAATAACAGATAAAAATATTAATGTGTTAGTGGGCAGATATACTCTTGCGTTACCCCGCACCGGATGGCTACGACGCTACACACTGGACTAGCAGCTTCGACGGCAGGTTCTAACCTAATCTAACTTAAACCTAACCTTCCTCCCGCCTTCCTCCACTCCTCCATCATGGGGTACCGCAGGACACTCAACAAATTACCGACAACGGTTGGATTTGGGTTATGTATTGGGCATCATAAAAACCCACACAATAGCCCCCAGAGATGGGGTTTTGGAGTAGTGGGTGGGATGGTGTGTGGGGGCGGGTGGGAATGTGTAGGTGGGTGGGTTATGTGGGGGCGGGTAGGGGTTCCTGGGTAAGGAAGTATGGAAGGCTCCACAAGTTTCCATCCCTCCAACCTTTCCCACGGCTTTTTAAAATCGTGGCTGGAATGAGGGGGTGGCAGCCGATATGACAAGTACTGACAAAAACTAACCGAAAGGGAACACCGATCAAAGAGGACCCGGTGTGTTGTGTAGTGTAGCCCTGGCCAGCCAGCCTCCCTCCCTTGCTCACCCACACTCATCCCAGTCTTGTTTATATATCTACCCTTCACAATGCAGTGTTTTTCTTATGCCAAAAGTTTATAGTTAATAAAAAAAATATATTGCATAAAACAGCGAGAAACAAGATAAAATGTGAATCCACAGAAGCCAAACTGGAAGATTTGTCATCCTCTGAGATGATTTGGTGAGTGTTCCCATGGATGGTGAAGGCTGGTAGACGCACCTGGCCGCCCCCACCCACTCACAGCCGGGCCGCCCCCACCTAGCCACTGCCGGGCCGTCCCCACCCACTCAGGGCGTCGCCGCCCCCACACACTCAATGCGTGACAGGCGTTCATCACATCTACATAATATACTCTCTACGGAAATTAGCTCGACTATTCCCCGGCGCATCAATACCCTCTGATTCCCACCCAGGTCCGGAAGACCCGCACTTCTTGACGCTGGCCATGAACCATGCCATGAACCAGCTAATATAACATATGGAATGAATCGTTAATACTCTGTAATATGAAGATACATAGGCGTTACAGTGGATGAGTCTGTCGACTGATTACAGACTGGTTACAGTTACATCACCCAGCATATTCCTTGGAAGGACCATTGTTACGAGAGGCATTTTTAGCAAACTAATTCTGGACCTAACAAACTACTTAATGCTAATCATATGGAAGACGCATAACCTGGTGTGTGGGGGACACATAAACTGGTGTGTGGGGGACACATAACCTGGTGTGTGGGGGGCACATAACCTGGTGTGTGGGGGACAAATAACCTGGTGTGCGGGGGACACATAACCTGGTGTGTGGGGGACACATAACCTGGTGTGTGGGGGACACATAACCTGGTGTGGGGGACACTAACTGGTGTGGGGGACACATAACCTGGTGTGTGAGGGACACATAACCTGGTGTGTGGGGGAAACATAACCTGGTGTGTGGGGGACACATAACCTGGTGTGGGGGACACTAACTGGTGTGGGGGACACATAACCTGGTGTGTGGGGGACGCATGACTAGGTGTGTGAGGGACGCATGACCAGGTATGTCAGGGACGCATGACCAGGTATGCGAGGGACGCATGACCAGGTATGCGAGGGACGCATGACCAGGTATGTCAGGGACGCATGACCAGGTATGCGAGGGACGCATGACCAGGTATGAGAGGCACGCATGACCAGGTGTGTGAGGGACGCATGACCAGGTATGAGAGGCACGCATGACCAGGTATGAGAGGCACGCATGACCAGGTGTGTGAGGGACGCATGACCAGGTATGCGAGGGACGCATGACCAGGTATGAGAGGCACGCATGACCAGGTATGCGAGGGACGCATGACCAGGTGTGTGAGGGACGCATATATTAAGGACGCTAAATATAACGGAGAAAGTAGAGCAAAATCCAGCATCAGCGAGGAACAAAGCTCAGTTCCCCAAGGCAGTGTCCTGGCACCTCTGCTGTTTCTCATCTTCATAGCAGACATAGATAAAAACACCCGTCACAGTTTTGTATCAGCATTTACAGATGACACTAAAATAAGCATGAAAGTCACTACGGTAGAAGACACTGAAAAATTACAGGAAGACAAAAGCAGTGTTTTCCAGTGGGCAGTGGAGACCAACATGACGTTCAGTGGGCAGTGGAGAACAACATGACGTTCAGTGGGCAGTGGAGAACAACATTACGTTCAGTGAGCAGTGGAGAACAACATGACGTTCAGTGGGCAGTGGAGAACAACATTACGTTCAGTGGGCAGTAGAGAACAACATGACGTTCAGTGGGCAGTGGAGAACAACATGACGTTCAGTGGGCAGTGGAGAACAACATGACGTTCAGTGGGCAGTGGAGAACAACATGACGTGCAATGCTTAGGTATAGAAAGAATGAAGAACTCAAAAGGACACAGTATACAAAACTCAAGAGGATCATCAAAAAGAAGGAAAGGAACATGTGAAAGACCTGGGAGTTATTATGTCAGCTGACCTTTCTTTCTAAGAACACAATAAAACCAAAGTCACGACACGAAGATGATGAGGTGGATAATGAGAACTTTCAAAACAAGGGAAACAGAGCCAATTGTGATGTTTTTCAAATCACTTGCGTTCTCAAGCTTAGAATATTGTAAGGTGTTGACGGCCCTAGTCAGTGCAAGAACGATATCAGAGCTGGAACAGTTACACATTATTTACGACCCAATCATAGCCAATAAATTGTTAGAAATTAGTCAGAAGTTGCATTATGGAGTTATCAACGTTGAAGAGATGAAGGTAATTGGACGAGACATTCAGAAAACATCGCATGAAAAGTACTATTTAAATTTTCCCGATTTATTCGATAAAAGAACCGAACTGGGATTTAGACAGCGCAAAATGAATCCAGACTTTTCCTGTGTAAGACTGACCAGCGTTTAAGGTTTAAGTAAGGGAATAAGTAGATAAGTAATTAAGCAAACTTCATTTAGGCTTAAGGTACATAAGATACAAATATATTACAATGGTCTTGAGCGCACACACATGTTATAGGCATATAAAAAAAACACTAAGAATATTTAACCTAATATAAACCAGTAAAGTTAAACACTGACATATTTCTGACCAGAAGAAACATTCTCCAGTTATTTCACACAAACAATTTGATTAATAAAACTGTCACATTAAAACTCACACAACCTAAAAATCAAAGGAAAGTTTCACTTGAGGAAAACACGTCAGCACCAAAAGTTTGAAGCCGTCCAGGGTATACATTCTCTAGTTATTGCCCAGAATCCAACCAAGTTTGTTCTTAAACTGCCTTTATCTTCTCAAACACAAAAATGCGTCGTCTATTAATGATTGATGCTGTTCACTATTGTTTTATTTTAATAATTTGGAAGCACTAAACCCATAGGGGTCCTATAAAGGCTGAACAATGAGAGGAATTCAGATTCGATCGAAGGAAGGCGAGGAGAGGTTAATTTCCTTGGATCAAGAACCCTTCACCATCATCATCAAGGTCACCTCCCTCCCCCCCTACCATCAAAAAACACTGTACAGTTACCGTATTTTTCCGGCATATAAGGCGCACGAGCTTAAAAAAAACATATAAGACGATGTTTGCAATCAGTTGTAACGTAACGTTAGTAAACAATCAGTCGTAACGTAACTTTAGTAAACAATCAGTTGTAACGTAACGTTAGTAAACAATCAGGATTAAAAGTGTGAGAGTGGCACCTAGGCACTCCATTAACAACTTCTACGTAGGACGCACCAGAAGAGAAATTTTTGAAACCGATCGAAAAAGACTTTCTAAAGTTGTTACATGAAAATCAATTTCAGGAATAATCTTCATAAAAATATTTAGAGAGAGAGAGAGAGAGAGAGGACCTGTACTCGCTAATTGTTCCAGGAGCCATCACTAATTATAGTCGAAAAATTTGAATCCTATCAGATAAGGCATTTTCAAGTTATAACTGAAATCTTCGGATGAAGTTATGGAAGATAAGAACACTGTAACCGACTCTCTCTCAAGTGGCACTTCAGTTCCGCTGTGCTCTAATAATATGTTATTTTTTCCCTATAATCTACCTTGTCCATAATTACTATCGTATTTGCTTTGTCTGTTTCGTAAGGTGAAGTCTAAGATCTTTCCTTAATTCAGGGTATAACTTAACAAATCTTTGATGACAATTGTGTTGTAGAGGTCTGAGCTTTGCTCAGTGCACTGTTGTAGTGTACTTATTCTGTTGGTAGTATGAATGATCTGTTGGTAGTGTACTGGATGTATGAGTGTGACTGTTGGTAGTGTACTACTGGGAGTGTACTTGAGACTGTTGGAGTGTACTGTGGGAGTGTACTGGAGTGAGTGTACTGTTGGTAGTGTACTGTTGGAGTGTACTGGAGTGTACTGGGTAGTGTACTGTTGGTAGTGTACTGGGTAGTGACTGTTGGTAGTGTACTGTTGGGAGTGTACTGGAGTGAGTGTACTGTTGGTAGTGTACTGTTGGGAGTGTACTGGAGTGAGTGTACTGTTGGTAGTGTACTGGAGTGAGTGTACTGTTGGTAGTGTACTACTGGGAGTGTACTGGAGTGAGTGTACTGTTGGTAGTGTACTGTTGGGAGTGTACTGGAGTGAGTGTACTGTTGGTAGTGTACTGTTGGGAGTGTACTGGAGTGAGTGTACTGTTGGTAGTGTACTTGGTGTACTGTTGGGAGTGTACTGGGAGTGTAGGTGATGTACTGTTGGTAGTGTACTGGAGTGAGTGCACTGTTGGTAGTGTACTACTGGGAGTGTACTGGAGTGAGTGTACTGTTGGTAGTGTACTGTTGGGAGTGCACTGGAGTGAGTGTACTGTTGGTAGTGTACTGTTGGGAGTGTACTGTTGGTAGTGTACTGTTGGGAGTGTACTGGAGTGAGTGTACTGTTGGTAGTGTACTGTTGGGAGTGTACTGTTGGTAGTGTACTGTTGGGAGTGTACTGGAGTGAGTGTACTGTTGGTAGTGTACTGTTGGGAGTGTACTGTTGGGAGTGTACTGGAGTTAGTGTACTGTTGGTAGTGTACTATTGGGAGTGTACTGGAGTGAGTGTACTGTTGGTAGTGTACTGTTGGGAGTGTACTGTTGGTAGTGTACTGTTGGGAGTGTACTGGAGTGAGTGTACTGTTGGTAGTGTACTGTTGGGAGTGTACTGTTGGTAGTGTACTGTTGGGAGTGTACTGGAGTGAGTGTACTGTTGGTAGTGTACTGTTGGGAGTGTACTGTTGGTAGTGTACTGTTGGGAGTGTACTGGAGTGAGTGTACTGTTGGTAGTGTACTGTTGGGAGTGTACTGTTGGTAGTGTACTGTTGGGAGTGTACTGGAGTGAGTGTACTGTTGGTAGTGTACTATTGGGAGTGTACTGGAGTGAGTGTACTGTTGGTAGTGTACTGTTGGGAGTGTACTGTTGGTAGTGTACTGTTGGGAGTGTACTGGAGTGAGTGTACCGTTGGTAGTGTACTGTTGGTAGTGTACTATTGGGAGTGTACTGGAGTGAGTGTACTGTTGGTAGTGTACTGTTGGGAGTGTACTGGAGTGAGTGTACTGTTGGTATGCACTGTTAGGAGTGTACTGTTGGTAGTGTACTGTTGGGAGTGTACTGGAGTGAGTGCACTGTTTGTAGTGTACTGTTAGGAGTGTACTGTTGGTAGTGTACTGTTGGGAGTGTACCGTTGGTAGTGTACTGTTGGTAGTGTACTGTTGGATGTGTACTTTTGGGAGTGTACTTTTGGGAGTTTACTGGAAGGAGTGTACTGTTGAGAGTGCACAGGAGGAGTGTAGTGGAGGGAGTGTGCTGTTGGAAGTGTACTGAAGGGAATGTACTATTGGTAGTGTACTGTTGGGAGTGTGCATTTGGGAGTGTACTGTTGGGAGTTTACTGGAGGGGATGTGCTGTTGGGAGTTTACTGGAGGGAGCATACTGGAGGGATTACCCTGGAGGTAGTGTACTGGAGGGAGTGAACTGCAGGGAGTGAATTGAAGGGAGTGCACTGGAGGGAATGCAGTGGTGGGAGTACGCTGTTTGGAGTGCAGTGGTGGGAGTGAACTAGAGGAGTGCACTGAAGGGAGTGCATTGGAGTGAGTAGATGCCCATGCACTCTGCCCCAGGCCCAGACTCGTGGAACTCCGTGTTCATCAAGAACTGCAAGAAGCCCCTGTCACGTGCCTTCAGCATTCTATGGAGAGGGAGCATGGTCACAGGTCATCCCACTCACTAAAAACAACAGACATAACCCCACTCTACAAAGGTGGCAGTAAAGCAATTAAAGAGCGATAGCACTAACATCCCATATCATAAAAACTTTGAAAGGGTTCTAAGAAGCAAGATCGCTAACCACCTGGACACAAAACAACTGCACAACCCAGGACAACACGGGTTTAGAGCAGGTCGCTCCTGCCTGTTCCAGCTACTGGACCACTATGACAAGGTCCTGGATGCACTGGAGGGCAAACAAAATACAGATGTAGTACAAAATACGTGATAAAGAAATAACAGGAAAAGTGGGTAAATGAATCTATAACTTAATAACAAATAGAACACAAAGCTCCTATACTTTTCCTCATCCTCATATCTGACGTAGACAGAGGTGTGTCCTCCTATGCTGACGTAGACAGAGGTGTGTCCTCCTTTGCTGACGTAGACAGAGGTGTGTCCTCCTATGCTGACGTAGACAGAGGTGTGTCCTCCTATGCTGACGTAGACAGAGGTGTGTCCTCCTATGCTGACGTAGACAGAGGTGTGTCCTCCTATGCTGACGTAGACAGAGGTGTGTCCTCCTATGCTGACGTAGACAGAGGTGTGTCCTCCTATACTGACGTAGACAGAGGTGTGTCCTCCTATGCTGACGTAGACAGAGGTGTGTCCTCCTATGCTAGAATCTGCATGACAGTGTCATCCATTGAGGACACTACAAATTTCCAAGCGGAGATTAACCAAATCTTTAAATGGGCCACAGATAACAATATGAAATTCAATGAGGACAAATTTCAATCAGTCTGCAGTGGAAAACTTGAGGAAATAAAATCTAGATGGGAGTGTAAAACAAATTCTAACCATAAAATAGAGCGGGAAACTAATGTAAAGAACTTGGGAATGAAAATGTTTGAAAATCTCACTTTCAAAGATGACAACAATATCTCTATTACATCTACTAGGAAAAAGATTAGATGACTTATAACCTTCAAAACTAGGGATGCCAAGCCTATGACGACTCTCTCTAGGCTGGAGTACTGCTGTACACTAAAGGCCCCTTTCAGGGCAGGCGAAATTGCAGATTTGGAGAATACCTGGAGAGGGTTTCGGGGGTCAACGCCCCCGCGGCTCGGTCTGTGACCAGGCTTCGTCTTGGATCAGGGCCTGATCAACCAGGCTGTTACTGCTCCCCGCACGTAAACCGACGTATGAACCACAGGCCGGCTGGTCAGGCACTGACCAACTGGTGGGAGAGCACTGGACGGTGTACACTGCAGGGTGTGCACTGGGGGAGTGCACTTGATGGGTCTGGTGCACTGGCGGGATGCACTGGTGGGACTGGAGTGCACTGGGGTGTGCACTGGGTGAGGATGCACTGGTGGGACTGGTGACTAGTGGAGTGGCACTGGTGGTTGTGCACTGGTGACAGTACACTAGTAGGAGTGCACTGGTGGTTGTGCACTGGTGACAGTACACTGGTGGTTGTGCACTGGTGACAGTACACTAGTGGGAGTGCACTGGTGGTTGTGCACTGGTGACAGTGCACTAGTGGGAGTGCACTGGTGGTTGTGCACTGGTGACAGGCACTAGTGGAGTGCACTGGTGGTTGTGCACTGGTGACAGTACACTAGTAGGAGTGCACTGGTGGTTGTGCACTGGTGACAGTACACTAGTAGGAGTGCACTGGTGGTTGTGCACTGGTGACAGTGCACTAGTGGGAGTGCACTGGTGGTTGTGCACTGGTGACAGTACACTAGTAGGAGTGCACTGGTGGTTGTGCACTGGTGACAGTACACTAGTAGAAGTGCACTGGTGGTTGTGCACTGGTGACAGTACACTGGTGGTTGTGCACTGGTGACAGTCACTAGTGGAGTGCACTGGTGGTTGTGCACTGGTGACAGTCACTAGTGGAGTACTGGTTGTGCACTGGTGGTTGTGCACTGGTGGAGGTACACTAGTGGGAGTGCACTGGTGGTTGTGCACTGGTGACAGTACACTAGTGAGTGGGGGTTGCACTGGTGGTTGTGCACTGGTGACAGTCACTAGTGGGAGTGCACTGGTGGTTGTGCACTAGGTGACAGTATACATAGTAAGGTGCATGGTTGTGCACTGGTGACGAAATACACTCGAGTAGGGAGTGCACTGTGGTTGTCACGGGGGTGCCTGTGGTGTGCACTGGTGCAGACTTGGAGGTGCACGGTGTGCACCGGTGGTGTGCACTGGTGACGTCACTATCGGTCACTGTGCCATGGTACCGTTTATTAGGTCAGGTATGCATCATACGTTACACAATTGATCATCATAACGATGTGTAAATTCTCGAGTCAGATAAAGTGACTATTCAGTTGGGGCCTGAGATGCTCAGATTTGACGGTCACCGTGTCGCCATCCGGTCACCGTGTCGCCATCCGGTCACCGTGTCGCCATCCGGTCACCGTGTCGCCATCCGGTCACCGTGTCGCCATCCGGTCACCGTGTCGCCATCCGGTCACCGTGTCGCCATCCGGTCACCGTGTCGCCCCAGTCACCGTGTCGCCACCCGGTCACCGTGTCGCCATCCGGTCACCGTGTCGCCATCCGGTCACCGTGTCGCCATCCGGTCACCGTGTCGACCTCACTGCGCCATCGGTCACCGTGTCGCCATCCGTCACGTGTCGCCATCCGGTCACCGTGTCGCCATCCGGTCACCGTGTCGCCATCCGGTCACCGTGTCGCCATCCGGTCACCGTGTCGCCATCCGGTCACGATTCTGTAATGGGCACTCCTTTTTGCCTGCCAAAAGCAATGTCAGCCAGAAACCAAATGTTTATCTGGCTGATAAATCTGCTGGTGAGTTCCTAACTGCTATGCAGAAGAGAAATATGGACAGAGGATCGCCTTGCTGAACACCCTCCCACAAAATGGCTTCTCTCACCTCAACAGCAGCATCGAATTCTCTCTGTTTGCAAGTGAAACGTTGCTGATATCTCGTCTATTTTCTGTAAATTAAAAGAATTTTTGAAGTCTAATTATATTACCGATTAATTTTCAGCATGGTTATTGATAAAGCCAAGACGATGCAACATCCCCCCCAATGAAAAGCAGGGGTGCCACTAGCACGATAAGAGACAACACAAAATGTCAGGGACCCAAGACTGTTTAACTGTCTTCCAGCATACATAAGGGGGATTACCAATAGACACCTGGCTGTCTTCAAGAAGGTACTGGACAGGCACCTAAAGTCAGTACCTGACAAGCCGGGCTGTGGTTCGTACGTCGGGTTGCGTGCGGCCAACAGTAACAGCCTGGTTGATCAGGCTCTGATCCACTGTGAGGCCTGGTCACAGACCGGGCCACGGGGGCGTTGACCCCAGAAACACTCTCAGGTATACTCCAGGTATGGCTGCCTCTGTGAGTATGTCTAGCAAAGAGGCTTGGTCTAATTTCCCCTTCTTTAATTACTGCATCAGTTCGCTATTACATCAGTTCCACACTGCTAAAGTTGACTACTACACCAGTTCAGTACTCGTCCAGTTGACTACTACACCAGTTCAGTACTCGTCCAGTTGACTACTACACCAGTTCAGTACTCGTCCAGTTGACTACTACACCAGTTCAGTACTTGTCCAGTTGACTACTACACCGGTTCAGTACTCGTCCAGTTGACTACTACACCGGTTCAGTACTCGTCCAGTTGACTACTACACCGGTTCAGTACTCGTCCAGTTGACTACTACACCAGTTCAGTACTCGTCCAGTTGACTACTACACCAGTTCAGTACTTGTCCAGTTGACTACTACACCGGTTCAGTATTCGTCCAGTTGACTACTACACCGGTTCAGTACTCGTCCAGTTGACTACTACACCAGTTCAGTACTCGTCCAGTTGACTACTACACCAGTTCAGTACTTGTCCAGTTGACTACTACACCGGTTCAGTACTCGTCCAGTTGACTACTACACCGGTTCAGTACTGTCCAGTTGACTACTACACCGTTCAGTACTCGTCCAGTTGACTACTACACCAGTTCAGTACTCGTCCAGTTGACTACTACACCAGTTCAGTACTCGTCCAGTTGACTACTACACCGTTCAGATATTGTGACTCACCGTCGTATCTCGTCAGTTGACTACTACACCGTTCAGTACTCGTCCAGTTGACTACTCACCGTTCAGTACTCGTCCGTTGACTACTACCCAGTTCAGTATCGTCCAGTTGACTACTACACCGTTCAGTACTCGTCCAGTTGACTACTACACCAGTTCAGTACTCGTCCAGTTGACTACTACACCGGTTCAGTACTCGTCAGTTGACACACACCAGTTCAGTACTCGTCCAGTTGACTACTACACCAGTTCAGTACTCGTCCAGTTGACTACTACACCAGTTCAGTACTCGTCCAGTTGATCTACACCGTTCAGTACTCGTCCAGTTGACTACTACACCGGTTCAGTACTCGTCCAGTTGACTACTACACCAGTTCAGTACTGTCCAGTTGACTACTACACCAGTTCAGTACTCGTCCAGTTGACTACTACACCAGTTCAGTACTCGTCCAGTTGTACTACACCGTTCAGTACTCGTCCAGTTGACTACTACACCAGTTCAGTACTCGTCCAGTTGACTACTACACCGGTTCAGTACTCGTCCAGTTGACTACTACACCGTTCACTCACATCAATATATATAACATTAGTCTCATTATCATTCGTATGCAGTTGACCCCAGTTCAGTACTCTCCAGTTGACTACTACACCAGTCAGTACTCAGTACTTCAGTTGTCTACTACTACACCAGTTCAATTAGGACTACTCAGTTCAGTACGTCATGACTACACCGTTCAGTACTCGTGCCATGCACAGTCAGTACTGTCAGTACTCACCGTTCGTTGCATACTCACCGGTTCAGTACTCGTCCAGTTGACTCACTGACGTCAGTACTGCCACGTCATACTCCCGTTATACTCCGTTACTACCGTCATTGCTCCCAGTTAATACTAAGTTCATTACTCGTCATTTCACCGTTCAGTACTGTCCAGTTGACTACTACACCAGTTCAGTACTCGTCCAGTTGACTACTACATTCAGTCCCAGTACTTCCGTCCAGTTAGGTACTACACCGTTCAGTACTGTCCAGTTGCTACTACACCGGTTCATACTCGTCCAGTTGACTACTACACCAGTTCAGTACTCGTCCAGTTGCTACTACCAGTTCAGTACTCGTCAGTTGATACTACCCGGTTCAGACTCGTCCAGTTGACTACTACCCGTTCAGTACTCGTCCAGTTGACTACTACACCAGTTCAGTACTCGTCCAGTTGACTACTACACCAGTTCTAGTACTCTCAGTTGACTACTACACCAGTTCAGTACTCGTCAGTTGACTACTACACCAGTTCAGTACTCGTCCAGTTGACTACTACACCAGTTCAGTACTCGTCCAGTTGACTACTACACCAGTTCAGTACTCGTCCAGTTGACTACTACACCGTTCAGTACTCGTCCAGTTGACTACTACACCGTTCAGTACTCGTCCAGTTGACTACTACACCGGTTCAGTACTCGTCCAGTTGACTACTACACCGGTTCAGTACTCGTCCAGTTGATACTACACCAGTTCAGTACTCGTCCAGTTGACTACTACACCGGTTCAGTACTCGTCCAGTTGACTACTACACCAGTTCAGTATCGTCCAGTTGACTACTACACCAGTTCAGTACTCGTCCAGTTGACTACTACACCAGTTCAGTACTCGTCCAGTTGACTACTACACCAGTTCAGTACTCGTCCAGTTGATACTACACCAGTTCAGTACTCGTCCAGTTGACTACTACACCGGTTCAGTACTGTCCAGTTGACTACTACACCGGTTCAGTACTCGTCCAGTTGACTACTACACCAGTTCAGTACTCGTCCAGTTGACTACTACACCAGTTCAGTACTCGTCCAGTTGACTACTACACCGTTCAGTACTTGTCCAGTTGACTACTACACCGGTTCAGTACTCGTCCAGTTGACTACTACACCGGTTCAGTACTCGTCCAGTTGACTACTACACCAGTTCAGTACTCGTCCAGTTGACTACTACACCGTTCAGTACTCGTCCAGTTGACTACTACACCAGTTCAGTACTGTCCAGTTGACTACTACACCGTTCAGTACTCGTCCAGTTGACTACTACACCAGTTCAGTACTCGTCCAGTTGACTACTACACCGGTTCAGTACTGTCCAGTTGACTACTACACCAGTTCAGTACTCGTCCAGTTGACTACTACACCAGTTCAGTACTCGTCCAGTTGACTACTACACCAGTTCAGTACTCGTCCAGTTGACTACTACACCAGTTCAGTACTCGTCCAGTTGACTACTACACCGGTTCAGTACTCGTCCAGTTGACTACTACACCAGTTCAGTACTCGTCCAGTTGACTACTACACCAGTTCAGTACTCGTCAGTTGACTACTACACCAGTTCAGTACTCGTCCAGTTGACTACTACCCAGTTCAGTACTCGTCCAGTTGACTACTACACGTTCAGTACTCGTCCAGTTGACTACTACACAGTTCAGTACTCGTCCAGTTGACTACTACACCGTTCAGTACTCGTCCAGTTGACTACTACACCAGTTCAGTACTCGTCCAGTTGACTACTACACCGTTCAGTACTTGTCCAGTTGACTACACACGTTCAGTACTCGTCCAGTTGACTACTACACCGTTCAGTACTCGTCCAGTTGATACTACACCAGTTCAGTACTCGTCCAGTTGACTATACACCAGTTCAGTACTGTCCAGTTGCTACTACACCGGTTCAGTACTCGTCCAGTTGACTACACCGGTTCAGTACTCGTCCAGTTGACTACTACACGTTCAGTACTCGTCCAGTTGACTACTCACCAGTTCAGTACTGTCCAGTTGACTCACACCGGTTCAGTACTCGTCCAGTTGACTACTACACCGGTTCAGTACTCGTCCATTGACTACTACACCAGTTCAGTACTGTCCAGTTGACTACTACACCGTTCAGTACTCGTCCAGTTGACTATACACCGGTTCAGTACTGTCCAGTTGACTACTACACCGGTTCAGTACTCGTCCAGTTGACTACTACACCGTTCAGTATCGTCCAGTTGACTACTACACCGTTCAGTACTCGTCCAGTTGACTACTACACCGGTTCAGTACTGTCCAGTTGACTACTACACCGTTCAGTACTCGTCCAGTTGACTACTACACCAGTTCAGTACTGTCCAGTTAACTACTACACCAGTTCAGTACTCGTCCAGTTGACTACTACACCAGTTCAGTACTCGTCCAGTTGACTACTACACCAGTTCAGTACTCGTCCAGTTGACTACTACACCAGTTCAGTACTCGTCCAGTTGACTACTACACCGGTTCAGTACTCGTCCAGTTGACTACTACACCAGTTCAGTACTCGTCCAGTTGACTACTACACCAGTTCAGTACTCGTCCAGTTGACTACTACACCAGTTCAGTACTCGTCCAGTTGACTACTACACCGGTTCAGTACTCGTCCAGTTGACTACTACACCGGTTCAGTACTCGTCCAGTTGACTACTACACCAGTTCAGTACTCGTCCAGTTGACTACTACACCAGTTCAGTACTCGTCCAGTTGACTACTACACCAGTTCAGTACTCGTCCAGTTGACTACTACACCAGTTCAGTACTCGTCCAGTTGACTACTACACCAGTTCAGTACTCGTCCAGTTGACTACTACACCAGTTCAGTACTCGTCCAGTTGACTACTACACCAGTTCAGTACTCGTCCAGTTGACTACTACACCAGTTCAGTACTCGTCCAGTTGACTACTACACCAGTTCAGTACTCGTCCAGTTGACTACTACACCAGTTCAGTACTCGTCCAGTTGACTACTACACCAGTTCAGTACTCGTCCAGTTGACTACTACACCAGTTCAGTACTCGTCCAGTTGACTACTACACCGGTTCAGTACTCGTCCAGTTGACTACTACACCAGTTCAGTACTCGTCCAGTTGACTACTACACCAGTTCAGTACTCGTCCAGTTGACTACTACACCAGTTCAGTACTCGTCCAGTTGACTACTACACCAGTTCAGTACTCGTCCAGTTGACTACTACACCAGTTCAGTACTCGTCCAGTTGACTACTACACCAGTTCAGTACTCGTCCAGTTGACTACTACACCAGTTCAGTACTCGTCCAGTTGACTACTACACCAGTTCAGTACTCGTCCAGTTGACTACTACACCAGTTCAGTACTCGTCCAGTTGACTACTACACCAGTTCAGTACTCGTCCAGTTGACTACTACACCAGTTCAGTACTCGTCCAGTTGACTACTAGTCAGGTCTTCCCAGTTCAGTACTCGTCCAGTTGACTACTACACCAGTTCAGTACTCGTCCAGTTGACTACTACACCAGTTCAGTACTCGTCCAGTTGACTACTACACCAGTTCAGTACGTCGTGCACCAGTTCGTATTTCCATTTGACTCACCAGTTCAGTACTCGTCCAGTTGACTACTACACCAGTTCAGTACTCGTCCAGTTGACTACTACACCAGTTCAGTACTCGTCCAGTTGACTACTACACCAGTTCAGTACTCGTCCAGTTGACTACTACACCAGTTCAGTACTCGTCCAGTTGACTACTACACCAGTTCAGTACTCGTCCAGTTGACTACTACACCAGTCAGCAAGTTATGCACCAACTCACAATCTGCTACATCAATACCCTACAAGACTAGTTCAGAAGCGAGTGCACCAGTTCTCTCATGCACCAGTTCACCAGTTACTGGACTAGTTCACCAGTTACTGGACTAGTTCACCGGTGTGTTAACGACGGCTGACTAACCCGATCCTCAGAACTATTTATTTCCTCCGTGAAGGACCCGCCGGGGATGTTGTTGTGGATCAGCCGTGTTGTTCCCAGCTCCAATAACCTCGAGAATTAGAAAGCTGGATTACCCAAGATGGGGTAACTCGCCGTCCTGCCCACACTGCTCGTGTGGGGGAGGGAGGGTTAAGGAGAGGGAATGGAGGGGGAAGGAGGTATGGGGAGAGGGGAAGAGGCAAGCAGCTAAGATTTGCCTCTCAAACGTAACGGTGAGTGGGCGGCGAGGAAGGATTATGTAACGAGGACGGTCGGGACCTCCCGGGTGAGGGTGGATGGGTACACCAACACGACCACCCGCTTCCCGTAACGGAAATTTTGCGCACTTGCTTTATTGCTTGGGGTAGGGAGCTCCATCTCCTGGGCCCCACCTCTTTAATTACAAGTAAACCTAACTTTATTGCTGTTATATTTTATAAGTATGAATTTGCTTACTATAGTTATAAAATGCTATGGTAAGTAGATCTCGGTGAATAGGCAAAACTACCTTAAAAAGTGATCTTTTTCCCCAAAAAATTTCTACAGATTGAGATATTTTGTTCATTGACTATAATATATTTTATTTTTGGACCAAATCTAACTTAGAAACCTCACCTAATCTAACTTTAACGTAACTTTTTAAAGCTAAATTTTGCTATGTATAGCATAGATGAGTTTAAATTTATTTAATGTTACTTAAAATAAATCATATATATTTTTTTTCGTTATGTTAAGATTGATTTCCGCTGATTCATGGCAAAAACACACTTTGGTTCTGTACTTGTTTGGTACACAATACAGACACGATGGAGAATTAGACACATGTACAACATCTGGGTGTCTTTATTGTAGACGTTTTGCCCTCCAGTGGCTTTACCAATACAAATTCAAGGACATAATGGGAAGACTGTAGAACTATATACAAAAGACTTCTGACCCATCCCATGGGTATGACCTAGTTCCACCGTGTAATCCCGTCTACAACTGACAATACCTTCGTCTGCTACACGTCCCTCGTCTGACGCCAGTATATAAGAACCAGTCTTCATGCCTCTGCGTCAGATTATATATATATATATATTTTTTTTTTTTTTTTCAACAAATCGGCCGTTTCCCACCAAGGCGGGGGTGGCCCAAAAAGAAAAACACAAGTTTTTCTTTTTAACTTTAGTAATGTATACAGGAGAAGGGGTTATATATATATATATATATATATATATATATATATATATATATATATATATATATATATATATATATATATATATATATATATATCTTTCCCTGGAAGATGGACAGTGGTTGCAAGCCTCACTTCCAGTCAGGCTTGGGGGGCTGGGAGTACGCAAATCCTCCCAGATTGCCCTACCAGCTTTCTTATCCTCTTCCATAGCATCAAATGAGTTAATAAAACAAATTCTTCCGGACAACTTCAGTAACTCAGCAGGAATACAGGACCCTAGTTATGCCAGTACCATCACTGAATGGGAGACTCTTGCTGCTCCAGCACCAAAACCTAGTGCAGAACTGGCCTACATACAGTCAAGTTGGGATGGCCCCATCACTGAAAAGATACTTGCCAACATGCTTAGGGATGTAACATCAGACTTGCTGCCCCAATTCACATGGAATATATGTGTATTTGTGGCGATGCGCAAGCCAATCAATATGGTCTACATGGTCTTAACTGTTCCAAAACCAAGGGCTGGTATGCAAGACACAATGAAGTCAACGACATCATAAAGAGAACCCTTGCTACAGCTGGATGCCCAGCCGAGAGAGAGCCCCGATCACTAGCAGCCAACAATACCCACAACCCAGCAAACCGCCCCGACGGGATCACCATCTATCCTTGGAAGAATGGCAAGCTTTTAGCATGGGACTATACCTGTGTGTCGACACTGGCTGACACCTACATCCATTACAGTGTCGGGCGACAGGGAGGAGCTGCTGACCACAGGGAGGAGTAAAAGACCGGCAAGTACAGGGACATAAGCCAACAGTATCAATTTGTCCCAGTGGGATCATGGGGAAAAAATGCCACACGTTTCCTTAAAGAACTGGGTTCCAGACTCATCGACACCACAAGGGACCCAAGGGCAGCCACTTTTATGTTCCAGCGCCTCAGCATGGCCATCCAGAGGGAAAATGCATGCTGCATACTGGGTTCGCGTCCGGCTTCGGAGGAGCTGGAGGAGATTCATAATCTTTGAAATATTGTACCAATGTATTCATGTTCATGTTTGTGTTTTCCGTCAATGTATTCTGTCTATTAATAAAGCATTTATATAATATATATAGGGGGTGGTAGGAGAAGAAAATATTCAAATTTCAAACAGCTCCGGGGAGAACCTCGGGTTTTCCCTAAGGTACGTTTATTGTCTTCTCTGAGGATGAGGGTCCCCAGTAAAGTTCTAGAGGTGGTATATACATGTATATATATATATATATGGTATTGATCAATAACTACATTACACTAGCCAAGGGTCGAACCCATGATGCTTTGGCCCGCCTCATGGTGAGCGAAAACACATGACGCTCTAGTCCACTGAACCACACAATCCTTAAGAGTAGCACATCCAGTAGGACTAAATGTTGTACTCGCTACCTAAGGACATACGGTGGTGTGGACGAATCTAAGCTAATTTCATTCTACTCCCTGTTTGTTGTACTAGCTTAACAAGCAGTATATTATATTATTGTAACCACGAACGAGTGGTATTGATCAATAACTACACTGCATATATATATATATATATATATATATATATATATATATATATATATATATATATATATATATATATATATATATATATTGACAGCAGTTTCTTACACTGTATTAGTAATGGGTTGATAGGTAGACTTGTAGATGTGCCTCTTTTAAGAGAGGCAACAATCATATCATTGATTAGTTGTAGACATATTGAGAGTAAGAGGTAGATGGGATACAAGAAAAAATTATCATTGAGTAAGAGAGAAGTAAAAGTTTATAAATTAAAGGAGGAGGAAGTTAGTGTAAAATATAAGTAATTGTTGTGAGAAAGATGGGTTAGTGAGAGTATAGGTAATGAGATTTAAGAATTCAGTGTCAGAGTGTACAGCAGAACTTTGTGGGTATAAGAGGGTGGGTGTGGAAGGAATTAGGAACGATTGGTGGAATAACGAGGTATTGAGAGTGGTATGAGAATAAAAGTTAGCATGTGAGAGGCTTTTACACAACAACAGTGATATAAGAAGTGTGGATTAGATGGAGAGTAAATGAGAGAGTGGGCGAGATGCTGTCAACATATTTTGCTGAGAATAAGAACAGTTTTGGAGTGAGATGAATAAGTTGAGAAAGCCTATTGGACGAATGGATTTAACAGTTAAAAACAAAAGATGGATAGAATATTTTGACGAACTGTTAAATGTTGATAAAGAAACTAAGGTAGTGATTTCATGTATTGGGCAAGGAGGTATATATTTCTAGGAGTGAGGGCAAGCCAGTTGAAGGTGTGGGGAAGGTGTGTGAGGCTGTGAGTAGACTGAAGGAGGCTGTGAGTAGACTGAAGGAGGGTATATCAGATGGCATTGATGGGATCAATACAGAAATGTTAAAAGCAGGTGGAGATATAATTTTGTATTGGTTGGTACATTTCAATAAATGTGTGAAAAGGGGATAGGTACCTGGGGATTGGCAGAGAGCGTGCATAGTTCCTTTGTATAAGGAAAAAGAGGATACAAGAGAAACCAGTTAGCCCGACTTGAGTCCTGAGGTGATAAGTACAGTGTCTGCACACTAAAGGAGGGGTGGGGTACTGCAGATTGGAAAGGCATTTGAAATGTAGTATCGACGCGTCTCTGGCAAGACAGTGATGGAGTGAGTGATGGTGAATTTTTTTGGGGGGATAGGCATTACCCTACTTCGGTGGCAGACAGCCTGTGTGTTAAAATAAAGCAAGTTGAACATACCAGATAAAGTGTATGGTAGAGTTCTTAATGAAATAATTAAGGTTAAGACGGAGAGCAGGATCGCAGATGAACAAGGAGGCTTTATAATGGGTAGGGGAAGTGTAGACCAAATGTTTACATTCAAGAATATAGTTGAACAATATTTAGATGAAAGTAAAAGAAGTATTCGATGCATTTGTTGATGTGGAAAAGACGTGACAGGGCGGCTAGGGAAGTGTAACAGGTGGTTGGTTACTTAAAGCAGTTAAGAGTTTTTACGAGGATAATGAAGCTTTAAAGTATGTTGGAGAGTGGGAGATTATTTCCCAGTAAAGAAGACCTTAGACAAGGATGTGTGACGTCACCATTGTTGTTTTAACATATTTATAAATGAACTGTAAAGGAAGTGAATGCTGGGGTGTTGGTGACACTGTTGCTGATGACACTGTTGCTGATGACACTGTTGCTGATGACACTGTTGCTGATGGCACTGTTGCTGATGACACTGTTGCTGATGACACTGTTGCTGATGACACTGTTGCTGATGACACTGTTGCTGATGACACTGTTGCTGATGACACTGTTGCTGATGACACTGTTGCTGATGACACTGTTGCTGATGACACTGTTGTTGATGACACTGTTGCTGACGACACTGTTGCTGATGACACTGTTGTTGATGACACTGTTGCTGATGACACTGTTGCTGATGACACTGTTGCTGATGACACTGTTGCTGATGACACTGTTGCTGATGACACTGTTGCTGATGACACTGTTGCTGATGACACTGTTGCTGATGACACTGTTGTTGATGACACTGTTGCTGACGACACTGTTGCTGATGACACTGTTGCTGATGACACTGTTGCTGATGACACTGTTGCTGACGACACTGTTGCTGATGACACTGTTGTTGATGACACTGTTGCTGATGACACTGTTGCTGATGACACTGTTGCTGATGACACTGTTGCTGATGACACTGTTGCTGACGACACTGTTGCTGATGACACTGTTGTTGATGACACTGTTGTTGATGACACTGTTGTTGATGACACTGTTGTTGATGACACTGTTGCTGATGACACTGTTGCTGATGACACTGTTGATGATGACACTGTTGCTGATGACACTGTTGCTGATGACACTGTTGCTGATGACATTGTTGCTGATGACACTGTTGCTGATGACACTGTTGCTTATGACACTGTTGCTGATGACACTGTTGCTGATGACACTGTTGATGATGACACTGTTGCTGATGACACTGTTGCTGATGACACTGTTGCTTATGACACTGTTGCTGATGACACTGTTGCTGATGACACTGTTGCTGATGACACTGTTGCTGATGACACTGTTGATGATGACACTGTTGCTGATGACACTGTTGCTGATGACACTGTTGCTGATGACACTGTTGCTGATGACACTGTTGCTGACGACACTGTTGCTGATGACACTGTTGCTGACGACACTGTTGCTGATGACACTGTTGCTGATGACACTGTTGCTTATGACACTGTTGCTGATGACACTGTTGCTGATGACACCGTTGCTGATGACACTGTTGCTGATGACACTGTTGCTGATGACACTGTTGCTGATGACACTGTTGCTGATGACACTGATGCTGATGACACTGTTGCTGATGACACTGTTGCTGACGACACTGTTGCTGATGACGCTGTTGCTGACGACACTGTTGCTGATGACACTGTTGCTGATGACACTGTTGCTTATGACACTGTTGCTGATGACACTGTTGCTGATGACACTGTTGATGATGACACTGTTGCTGATGACACTGTTGCTGATGACACTGTTGCTTATGACACTGTTGCTGATGACACTGTTGCTGATGACACTGTTGCTGATGACACTGTTGCTGATGACACTGTTGATGATGACACTGTTGCTGATGACACTGTTGCTGATGACACTGTTGCTGATGACACTGTTGCTGATGACACTGTTGCTGACGACACTGTTGCTGATGACACTGTTGCTGACGACACTGTTGCTGATGACACTGTTGCTGATGACACTGTTGCTTATGACACTGTTGCTGATGACACTGTTGCTGATGACACTGTTGCTGATGACACTGTTGCTGATGACACTGTTGCTTATGACACTGTTGCTGATGACACTGTTGCTGATGACACATTTGCTGATGACACTGTTGCTTATGACACTGTTGCTGATGACACTGTTGCTGGTGACACTGTTGCTGATGACACTGTTGCTGATGACACTGTTGCTGGTGACACTGTTGCTGATGACACTGTTGTTGATGACACTGTTGCTTATGACACTGTTGCTGATGACACTGTTGCTGATGACACTGTTGCTGATGACACTGTTGCTGGCGACACTGTTGCTGGTGACACTGTTGCTGGTGACACTGTTGCTGATGACACTGTTGCTGATGACACTGTTGCTGATGACACTGTTGCTGATGACACTGTTGCTGACGACACTGTTGCTGATGACACTGTTGCTGATGACACTGTTGCTGATGACACTGTTGCTGACGACACTGTTGCTGATGACACTGTTGCTGACGACACTGTTGCTGATGACACTGTTGCTGATGACACTGTTGCTGATGACACTGTTGCTGACGACACTGTTGCTGATGACACTGTTGCTGATGACACTGTTGCTGATGACACTGTTGCTGACGACACTGTTGCTGATGACACTGTTGCTGATGACACTGTTGCTGATGACACTGTTGCTGATGACACTGTTGCTGATGACACTGTTGCTGATGACACTGTTGCTGATGACACTGATGCTGATGACACTGTTGCTGATGACACTGTTGCTGACGACACTGTTGCTGATGACGCTGTTGCTGACGACACTGTTGCTGATGACACTGTTGCTGATTACACTGTTGCTTATGACACTGTTGCTGATGACACTGTTGCTGATGACACTGTTGATGATGACACTGTTGCTGATGACACTGTTGCTGATGACACTGTTGCTTATGACACTGTTGCTGATGACACTGTTGCTGATGACACTGTTGCTGATGACACTGTTGCTGATGACACTGTTGATGATGACACTGTTGCTGATGACACTGTTGCTGATGACACTGTTGCTGATGACACTGTTGCTGATGACACTGTTGCTGACGACACTGTTGCTGATGACACTGTTGCTGACGACACTGTTGCTGATGACACTGTTGCTGATGACACTGTTGCTTATGACACTGTTGCTGATGACACTGTTGCTGATGACACTGTTGCTGATGACACTGTTGCTGATGACACTGTTGCTTATGACACTGTTGCTGATGACACTGTTGCTGATGACACATTTGCTGATGACACTGTTGCTTATGACACTGTTGCTGATGACACTGTTGCTGGTGACACTGTTGCTGATGACACTGTTGCTGATGACACTGTTGCTGGTGACAATGTTGCTGATGACACTGTTGTTGATGACACTGTTGCTTATGACACTGTTGCTGATGACACTGTTGCTGATGACACTGTTGCTGATGACACTGTTGCTGGCGACACTGTTGCTGGTGACACTGTTGCTGGTGACACTGTTGCTGATGACACTGTTGCTGATGACACTGTTGCTGATGACACTGTTGCTGGCGACACTGTTGCTGGTGACACTGTTGCTGGCGACACTGTTGCTGGTGACACTGTTGCTGGTGACACTGTTGCTGATGACACTGTTGCTGATGACACTGTTGCTGATGACACTGTTGCTGGCGACACTGTTGCTGATGACACTGTTGCTGGTGACATTGTTGCTGGTGACACTGTTGCTGGTGACACTGTGCTCCTGGAAGATTCTGAAGAGACATTACAAAAGTTGGTATACGAATTTGGGATGGTGGGTGAAAAAAGTAAATTGAAAGTGAACTTAGGAGAGAGTACGGTGAGGAGAGTACGGTGATGAGAGTACGGTGATGAGAGTAACGAAAAATTTAGGTAAAGAAAGATTGGATATCAGGTTGATAGGAAAGAATATAGAAAAATTGATGTTTTCATATATTTGAGAGAGGACTTGTTGGCAGACTGGCTTATGAAAATACGAGATAAACCATAGAATTGACGAGGAAAAAAAGGTGGGATGTGCAGTGAGGTATCTGTGGAGACAAAGAACGTTATCCATGGAGGAAAAAAATATATTAAGTATATTAGTGGTACAAACACTATATGGGTGTGAAACATGAGTTTTAAACGTTGCAGCAAGAAGGCTGGAGACAATGTCATATCTGAGGGCAATGTGTGGTGTGAATATTATGCAGAGAATTCTGAGTTTAGAGATAACAGCAGGAGGTGTGGGGTTATTCAAAGTGTTATCCAGAGGGTTGAGGATGAGTTGAGATGGTTTGGTATTAAGAGAGGATGAAGCAAAATGGGGTGACTTGGAGAGTGTATGAATTCCTTAGTATAGGGAAGGAGAGGTAGGGGTCGTCATAGGAAAGGTTGGAGGGAGGATGTAAAGGAAATTTTGTATGTGAGGGGCTTGGGCATCCAACAGGTGTATGTGAGTGTGTTAGGAGTGAGTAAAGGCAATTAAATTTTATGACTTGACGTGCTGTCGGAGTGTGAGCAAGGTAATATTTATGAAGGGATTCAGGGGGAAACTGGTCAGCCGGACTTGAGTCCTGGAGGTGTGAAATATAGTGCTTTCTCTCTTAATGAGGGGTGAGTGATGATGAAAGTGTTCCTTCTTTTCCGGGTCATTCTACTAATGACTCTCATCACCGTCTGGTTTAACGATGTCGAAGCCGACAAAATCCTCACCACCTCGGTCATGAACGTTCTCAAGGACCTTGACTTTGAAGTGACTCCTTTACCCGTAATAAGGGCCAAGAAATCTGTGTTTTTATAGAAGCTGGGTGGCGACGTCACCAGCCAATCAACAGGCGGCGACGTGGAACAACTCATTGAAGATTAAAACGACTGGGCGACTGTCGACTGCATAACAAAAATTCCAGCTGCCAACTTGATGGTCAAGGTCACCTTCGCTGAAATTTCCATGGCATCTCAGGCACTCAGTGAGGGTTTACGCCTCTCATATTACTACAGTAAACCCAGGAAAATATAACCTAAGCGATTCCACATCAGGCCATGTTAGAATTGCTATGTATATACCCACCTCGCCAAGGACTGCCTTTCGTAGGAAAAGACTTACTGCTCCAACTGCGGCACTGAAGGTCACACTTCTGTCTCTCAACCAAAGTGCCTCAACTGCGAGAATGATCATCATGCTCTTGAAGCCAAGTGTTCTCTCAGGAAGACAGTCGTCAGTAAGAAAAAACTCAAGGACAAAAAAAAAAAAAAAAAAAAAAAAACTCAATCAAGACACGTCATTTATGCTGCAATTACTAGACTTCAACTTAAACTCAAGAAATTATCCAACTTACCCAACATCCTCCTTTTGAAGCCAAGTTCCTTACATCACTCCCAGATGACGCTCCAACCCAGGTAATGTACCACATGTTGTATACTTATATGAAGGACTTCGCTTACCACGGAACTTTCACCCCCAAAGTCAATGAACTCTTTCGCCTCAACAATATGCGCAGCTTCAGTGGTCCTGGCACCGCACCACCAGCGGTCCTGGCACCGCACCACCAGCGGTCCTGGCACCGCACCACCAGCGGTCCTGGCACCGCACCACCAGCGGTCCTGGCACCGCACCACCAGCACAAATATGGAAAATCTTCTCCAACTTAGGAGTCATCACCGTCCCCTCAAATCCTCCAACAACAGCAGAACAGTCCACTCCTGACCCACCAGCTGCAAAAGCCACTCCACCTGCCCAGCCTGCCACCACCTCAATACCCACGGCTACTCCACCTGCCCAGCCTGCCACCACCTCAATACCCACGGCTACTCCACCTGACGATCAAAACTCTATCACCTCTAACGAAGAAATTGAAGTGGACAGCCACACCAAGACTTAACCTGGAAAAATCTACAGTAAATCACTTAAATTACTGGGAACGACTTAAAGTCTTGAACCTGTACTCACTGCAACGAAGGAGAGAGAGATACATGATAATATATATGTGGAAAGTACTCGAGGGCCTGGTCCCAAATCTGCACACTGCCATAACAACGTGTTGGAGTGAGAGATATGGGAGGAAATGCAAAATAAACCCAACGAGGAGCAGGGGTGCGGTGGGCACAATATAGAAACACTGTATCAACATTCGTGGCCCCAGACTATTCAACATCTTACCAGAAGATATCAGAAACACTGCTGGAACAAGTGTAGAAGCCTTCAAGAGGAAACTGAACAAGTATCTTCACCAAGCACCAGATCAACCAGGCTGTGATGGATATGTGGGGCAGAGGGCCTCCAGCAGCAGCAGCAGCCTGGTTGATCAGGCTAGCACCAGACAAGCCTGGCCCATGGCCGGGCTCCGAGAGTAGAGAGACTCTCGAAACTCATCAAAGGTATATACTCTACACAGCACCTACGAACATGATTACAATCTTTGCCAAGGAATTCCACCCTCGACTCTGCATTGGAACTATCAAATACGCCTCTGTTGTGCCATACACGTTCACACCACAACAAGTACAAAATTCTGAGAAAGAATTCGTCGAGGTCTTGGTGACTTCGACAAGTATGGAACATTCTTATCTTATCACTCAGCTGACAAAAGTAGTGTCTAGAAAAATTTGAATATGTCGTTTCAGTTAACACAAAACTGAACTTAATCTCCGTTCCACTACACCATTCGTACAACCTTCCATTACACCATTCATACAACGTTCCACTACACCATTCATACAACGTTCCATTACACCATTCATACAACCTTCCACTACACCATTCATACAACCTTCCACTACACCATTCATACAACCTTCCACTACACCATTCATACAACCTTCCACTACACCATTCATACAACCTTCCACTACACCATTCATACAACCTTCCACTACACCATTCATACAACCTTCCACTACACCATTCATACAACGTTCCACTGCACCATTCATACAACGTTCCACTACACCATTCATACAACGTTCCATTACACCATTCATACAACCTTCCACTACACCATTCATACAACCTTCCACTACACCATTCATACAACCTTCCACTACACCATTCATACAACCTTCCACTACACCATTCATACAACCTTCCACTACACCATTCATACAACCTTCCACTACACCATTCATACAACCTTCCACTACATCATTCATACAACGTTCCACTACACCATTCATACAACCTTCCACTACACCATTCATACAACCTTCCACTACACCATTCATACAACCTTCCACTACACCATTCATACAACCTTCCACTACACCATTCATACAACGTTCCACTACACCATTCATACAACGTTCCATTACACCATTCATACAACCTTCTATTACACCATTCATACAACCTTCCACTACACCATTCATACAACCTTCCACTACACCATTCATACAACGTTCCACTACATTATTCATACAACGTTCCATTACACCATTCATACAACCTTCCATTACACCATTCATACAACCTTCCAATACACCATTCATACAACCTTACACTACACCATTCATACAACCTTCCACTACACCATTCATACAACGTTCCACTACACCATTCATACAACCTTCCAATACACCATTCATACAACGTTCCACTACACCATTCATACAACGTTCCACTACACCATTCATACAACCTTCCAATACACCATTCATACAACCTTACACTACACCATTCATACAACGTTCCAATACACCATTCATACAACCTTACACTACACCATTCATACAACCTTCCAATACACCATTCATACAACCTTACACTACACCATTCATACAACGTTCCAATACACCATTCATACAACCTTACACTACACCATTCATACAACCTTCCAATACACCATTCATACACCTGCCGTCTAAGACCTTGAGAAAATACCGAGGTGCCAACAGACAAAACTCGTCACTATTAGTATAATTCTCCAGCAAACATCCATTCTAGATTACTAGCTGCTATATAATGTTGACAACGCAGCTAGAGAGCTATAATGGATTATAGGAAACTAAGTGGTGTGAAGTTTTCGTGTCCGTAACACTTCATCCATGACATAGTATTAAAGATTTAAAACAAAAACACCTGATGGAACCTCAGTAGGTCAGGGTGTCGTGTTACTAACCCCTTTAACACGACTCTCACGTTACTATTGCCATCTACTGACTGCTAACACAGTAAAATAATACTATGATAGTCCTCCTTCTTTCGTAGCGATAGTCTTCACGTGGATAGTAAAGGTATAGAACATAAAGTAGAGTTTATGACGGGAGAAAAGTGAATTATGAAAAAAGGTAAACAGATGTGTTTTGTCGTGAGCAGCGTCTTAACCCTCTCCAGGAGCCTTGACTAACGTACACAGTGTACCCTGCCACCTCTCTCACTCTCCAGAAGCCTTGACTGACGTACACAGGGTACCCTGCCACCTCTCTCACTCTCCAGAAGCCTTGACTGACGTACACAGTGTACCCTGCCACCTCTCTCACTCTCCAGAAGCCTTGACTGACGTACACAGGGTACCCTGCCACCTCTCTCACTCTCCAGGAGCCTTGACTGACGTACACAGGATACCCTGCCACCTCTCCCACTCTCCAGGAGCCTTGACTGACGTACACATGGTACCCTGCCACCCCTCTCACTCTCCAGGAGCCTTGACTCACGTACCCAAGGTACACTGCCACTTGGCACGGATATCATACACCTTGAGGTGTATCTCTCTGTGTGTATACACTGAGAGTCACTTTAACCCCTGTTTTACGTATTAAGGTATTCTTAACTAGTGATTTGGAGAAATTTCTCCACTAAAGGGGGTGTCTCTCAGCCCCTCATCCCCCTCAGCTCTCTGAAAGACTTAGGCCTCTCACGAAGGACTAGTGAGACACATGTATGTACCACGTCTCTCTCTCTCCTTAGCATTTCTGATCAACTACACAATGAGGGTTAAACGAGAGTAATTACTCTTTTCTCCATAGCAGGAAAATTAAGAGAAAACTTGCGCCCCACTTGGTCTACAGGTCGAGGACATTATGACTTCTAGTATACAGCTAAACTACAAGGAAATACCCTTCTTGTGTTATTCCTTGTTGCATTGTGTAGCAAGGAAGGTATATAAAGTTGAACTCAGAAGTTCTTTTGTGCAGACAATGAACTGGTAGTCGCTGGGCAGGGCGACAAGATAGGTTGAATTCAGACATCAGTGTGAACACGTCACAAATCTCCCGCTGAGAACAAAGACAATAATGACTTTGTGGGGTAAACTCTGAAATACTCTCAATCTCCACTAGGAAAACTAGTGTTAAAATGAAACACAAGTGTATAATCCTTGGTATAATCCCGATAAAGTGTAAAAGTTTGTGTCGTGGTATATACATTCAGGTGTTATGCACAAAGCGACAAGATATCACCCTATCATGTAACGAATGACTAAAGTGACTCCCTATCAACGAGTGAGGACGATATAACTATGCATCTGTATCAGTCTACTCAAGACAACGATACCGAGGTCACACCTTCCTACAACAAACTAGGGGAAATTGGGTTAGTTACAATACCCAGGTAAGTCCAGCCATACCCACATCCTCTTACGTTAGCTGCAGCTAATAGGTAGATGTGAGATTTAACTGGAGTTACCAATAGCTGCAGTGTTGCATGGGTGATTCACCCAAACCAAGTGAGTATTCACCAGCATCACACTTAGCAATTTGAGAAAAGCTGGATTTACGCTCCTTTGGGGCAAATTGTAATGTCTATGTCACTAATCAACAGCCTCTATGGACACTGATAATGCAACCCGAATTGGTTTCCAGGGAGCGACTGCTGGAAATCGTGCTGTTAAAAGATAAGTAACGTTTGTCTTATGTTTGTGTCGTGCAGGAAAGCGCACTTATCTAGCCAGTTCCTCCTCAAGTGGATAACACTTTACACGCAGAGTTAACAACCATCGTGTACTCAATAAATGTTAAAACCAAAACTAGACGTGTTTCGGTCGCTGAGAGATCCGAAGAAGGTATCCCCGTATTGTATAACCCCAGTCCCCTTTACCTCAACGCTCGCGACTGGAATAGTGCAGAGTGCGGCAAATATCTTCAGGATAGTAAATTAGGACCTACACAGCCTAAAACCAATTCCAGCCTTCACAAAAGACCCAAAGTGACCAAACAGACCAATAGCCTTAAATACACGAGATTATTTTACATGAAGCAGTGCCAATCTCGCCACAGTGAGAGCAATGTCAATCTCGCCACACTGAGAGCAGTGACACTCTCGTCACACTGAGAACAGTGCCAGTCTCGCCATACTGAGAGCAGTGCCACAGCAGGACTCAGCAGTCCAAAAAAATATTGCATACACAAATTTTCGTTTGCCTTAATCGGCAAGAAGAGCGTTGCTATTTAAGCCAAAATAGCAAGTTTTACCTATTCGGTACGACACACACACACACACAGCCCCCGGTGGCCTAGTGGGTAAAAGCTCTTGCTTGACGCACGGAGGGGCCGGGTTCAATTCCCGGTGGGGCAGAAACATTTCGAAGTGTTTCCTTACATACACATACACACACATATATACAACAGGCCTAGTGTCTAATTGACATGTGCCTAGGACAAAATGGTAACTAACACCTAGCCCCCCGGTGGTAAAACTCTCGCTTCACGCACGGAGGACCCGGGTTCAATTCCCGGCGGGGCGGAAACATTTCGAAGTGTTTCCTTACACACACACACACACACACACATACATACAACAGGCCTAGTGTCTAATCGACATGTGCCTAGGACAAAATGGTAACTAACACACACATTCAGAACCCTGTACACTGTGTACGTTAGGCCCATACTGGAGTATGCAGCACCAGTTTGGAACCCACACCTAGCCAAGCACGTAAAGAAGCTAGAGAAAGTGCAAAGGTTTGCAACAAGACTAGTCCCGGAGCTAAGGGGTATGTCCTACGAGGAAAGGTTAAGGGAAATCGACCTGACGACACTGGAGGACAGGAGAGATAGGGGGGAATTGACAAGGTGGACAGAGATAGAATGTTTCAGAGATGGGACACAGCAACAAGGGGACACAGTTGGAAGTTGAAGACTCAGATGAATCACAGAGATGTTAGGAAGTATTTCTTCAGTCACAGAGTGATCGGGAAGTGGAATAGTTTGGAAAGCGATGTAGTGGAGGCAGGTTCCATACATAGCTTTAAGAAGAGGTATGATAAAGCTCATGGCGCAGCGAGAGTGACCCAGTAGCGGCCAGTGAAGAGGCGGGGCCAGGAGCTATGTCTGGACCCCTGCAACCACAACTAGGTGAGTACAACTAGGTGAGTACACACACACACACACAATATATATATATATATATATATATATATATATATATATATATATATATATATGAAATATAACTTGAGCACTTGCATGTGGTTACACATATATGTTCAGAGGAATAGGAATAAAAACACATTTTAAATTTTAAACATTGAGGTGCCACCTCAGAGGTGACAACACCTCACACAGACCTCACCCACACATACATTTGTCCAACATCAAGTTAAATTAAGAACAAAACGACAATAACGTGACTGGAACAATACACAAATAACCTACACACAGAAGAATAAAACTTGGGACGACGTTTGTGTCTGACTTGGACCATCAACTAGTCACACAGAAGCATGAAGGGAAGGGAGACAGTATATATAAGAAAGAGGGGCGGGGGTCACGAATAAAACGAGAGTTAGTAGTAGAATGATAGAAGTAGTGGCGGTAGTGGTAGTAGTAGTAGTAGTAGTAGTAGTAGTAGTAGTAGTAGTAGTAGTAGCAGCAGCAGAAGCAGTCGCAGCAGCAGCAGTAGTGGAGATAGTCTAAAGGCAAAAAAAAAAGAGCACTGCAGGAAAGTTAATGGTCGACGAGGGTAGGACAAAAACACAGGGAAAATACAGAACATACCAAGGTAGAAGAAAGGAAAGACAAAGAAAATATAGGAAAGGAGAACAGTTAAGGAGAGGAGGAGATAAAGATGAGGTCAGGTCACGAGTGTTCAGAAGTTCGGAGCATCTGACAATGTCATGAAACAGCAAGGCGTCTACAGAGACAAAGTCACGACTAATTATTATTATCATAATAAAAAAGAAGCGCTAAACCCAATAAGGAAGCCAGGACTAAGATTCATATTAGGAAAGTTGTGTATAAGGGACCCTTTAACAAGGCGGCGTCTGTGAAGACTCGAATAAGGTTAGACAGTTTCAGAGGAACAGTTAATAGGATGACTGTGATCTGTAACATGACAGAAAAAGGGTTATTAGAGTCGTGAAGGCTAACACTTCTTTTGTGTTCTTAAAGTCTATCAGAAAGAGAGGGGCCAATTTCTCCAAAGGATTGGAGAGAACAAGAGGAAACTGTGTGACTAGTTAAGATAAGATTTTGTTCAGATTTTTAACCCCGGAGGGTTAGTCATCCAGGATAACCCAAAAAGTCAGTGCGTCATCGAGGACTGTCTTATTTCTACTTAGGTCCTTCAGTCTTGTCCCCCAGGATGCGACCCACAACAATCGACTAACACCCACATACATACTTGCCAGGTGAGGAGTGACAAGTGTGACCTTGGTTTAATAGCTCACAAAATGCGTAATAAAGGAATAACAGGAAAAGTTGGCAGATGGATCTATAATTTCCTAACAAATAGAACACAAAGAGTAGTAGTCAACAGAGTAAGTAAGTAAGTAAGTTTATTCAGGTATACACAAATACATTTACATAGATTATCATACATAGCAGCATATGTGTAGAAAACCTAGGATAACCCAAAAAAGTCAGACAGAGTGGCTTATTTCCATTGGGAGCAGCTAATGTGCAAAGCTCTGTTCCACAAGGCACAGTACTTGCTCCCATCTTGTTCCTCATCCTCATATCAGACATAGACAGGGATATCAGCCACAGTGCCGTGTCTTCCTTTGCAGATGACACCCGAATCTGTATGACAGTGTCCACCGTTGAAGACACTGCAAGACTCCAAGCAGACATAAACCAAATCTTTAAATGGGCTGCAGAAAACAATATGAAGTTCAATGATGAGAAATTTCAATTACTCAGATATGGAAAACGTGAGGAAATTAAAATTTCATCGGAGTATAAAACAAATTCCAACCACACAATAGAGCAAAAAACTAATGTCAAAGACCTGGGAGTGATCATGTCAGAGGATCTCACTTTCAAGGACCATAACACTGTAGCAATCGCATCTGCTAGAAAAATGACAGGATGGATAATGAGAACCTTCAAAACCAGGGATGCCAAGCCCATGATGACACTTTTCAGGTCGCTTGTTCTATCTAGGCTGGAATATTGCTGCACACTAACTGCACCTTTCAAGGCAGGTGAAATTGCTGAACTAGAAAATGTGTAGAGAGCCTTTACAGCACACATAACTGCGATAAACCACCTCAATTACTGGGAACGCTTGAAGTTCCTAAACCTGTACTCCCTAGAACGCAGGCGGGAGAGATACATTATACACTTGGAAAATCCTAGAGGGATTGGTACCAAACTTGCACACGAGAGTCTCCCTACGATAGCAAAAGACTCGGCAGGCGATGTAACATCCCTCCAATGAAAAGCAGGGGTGCCACTAGCACGTTGAGAGACAACACAATAAGTGTCAGGGGCCCAAGACTGTTCAACTGCCTCCCAGCGTACATGAGGGGGATTACCAATAGACCCCTGGCTGTCTTCAATCAGGCACTGGACAGGCACCTAAAGTCAGTGCCTGATCAACCAGGCTGTGGTTCGTACGTCGGACTGCGTGCGGCCAGCAGTAACAGCCTGGTTGATCAGGCTCTGATTCACCATGAGGTCTGGTCACAGACCGGGCCGCGGGGGCGTTGACCCCTGGAACTCTCTCCAGGTAAACTCCAGGTAAGGAAACACGCCCAATGTTTCCACACGGCCGGGGATTGAATAACGGACACTCAGTGTGTGAGGCGAGAGCATTGCCTACCAGGCCACGGGACATCGTTGATGCTCCAAGTAGGACCGAAACGTCGCCATAAATTACATCCTCCCATGTGCGGCTTATCTCTGAAAAAAAGAGTATGAAGAAAATATGAAAAAAAATAGACACCCACAAAGGTATTCCTTCGCCGATAAGTAAGTAAGTAACTAAGTAAGTAAGTAAGTAAGTAAGCAAATAAGTATTCAGGTATACACAAATACAGTTACATACATTATCATACATAGCAGCATATGTGTAGAGAACCATCCAGGATAACCCAGAAAAGTCAGACAGTGACATATTTCCTAATAAATTATCTCTTAAATGTTATTCTTGGAATTTTTTCGTATATAAATAAATTACGAAGAGTCAGCAAAGTTTTCTCCAATAAATATTTTTCTCATTTTATTGATTCTAGGAGACTTACAAGAGATTATAAGATGAACATACGACTATAACAAGATAGTTACGGCTAGACAACGTTTTCTGTGTGTGTGGGTACTCACCTAATTGTGATTACAGGGGTCGAGTCACAGTGTACTCACCTAATTGTGATTACAGGGGTCGATCCACAGTGTACTCACCTAATTGTGATTACAGGGGTCGAGTCACAGTGTACTCACCTAATTGTAATTACAGGGGTCGCGTCACAGTGTACTCACTTAATTGTAATTACAGGGGTCGCGTCACAGTGTACTCACCTAATTGTAATTACAGGGGTCGCGTCACAGTGTACTCACCTAATTGTGATTACAGGGGTCGATTCACAGTGTACTCACCTAATTGTGATTACAGGGGTCGAGTCACAGTGTACTCACCTAATTGTGATTACAGGGGTCGAGTAACAGTGTACTCACCTAATTGTAATTACAGGGGTCGCGTCACAGTGTACTCACCTAATTGTGATTACAGGGGTCGAGTCACAGTGTACTCACCTAATTGTGATTACAGGGGTCGAGTCACAGTGTACTCACCTAATTGTGATTACAGGGGTCGAGTAACAGTGTACTCACCTAATTGTGATTACAGAGGTCGATTCACAGTGTACTCACCTAATTGTGATTACAGGGGTCGCGTCACAGTGTACTCACCTAATTGTGATTAAAGGGGTCGAGTCACAGTGTACTCACCTAATTGTGATTACAGGGGTCGAGTCACAGTGTACTCACCTAATTGGGATTACAGGGGTCGCGTCACAGTGTACTCACCTAATTGTGATAACAGAGGTCGAGTCACAGTGTACTCACCTAATTGTGATTACAGGGGTCGAGTCACAGTGTACTCACCTAATTGTGATTACAGAGGTCGAGTCACAGTGTACTCACCTAATTGTGATTACAGAGGTCGAGTCACAGTGTACTCACGTAATTGTGATTACAGGGGTCGAGTCACAGTGTACTCACCTAATTGTGATTACAGAGGTCGAGTCACAGTGTACTCACCTAATTGTGATTACAGGGGTCGAGTCACAGTGTACTCACCTAATTGTGATTACAGGGGTCGAGTCAGTGTACTCACCTAATTGTGATTACAGACAGAAGTCGAGGCACAGTGTACTCACCTAATTGTGATTACAGGGGTCGCGTCACAGTGTACTCACCTAATTGTGATTACAGGGGTCGAGTCACAATGTACTCACCTAATTGTGATTACAGGGGTCGAGTCACAGTGTACTCACCTAATTGTGATTACAGAGGTCGAGTCACAGTGTACTCACCTAATTGTGATTACAGGGGTCGCGTCACAGTGTACTCACCTAATTGTGATTACAGAGGTCGAGTCACAGTGTACTCACCTAATTGTGATTACAGGGGTCGAGTCACAGTGTACTCACCTAATTGTGATTACAGAGGTAGAGGCACAGTGTACTCACCTAATTGTGATTACAGGGGTCGCGTCACAGTGTACTCACCTAATTGTGATTACAGAGGTCGAGTCACAGTGTACTCACCTAATTGTGATTACAGGGGTCGAGTCACAGTGTACTCACCTAATTGTGATTACAGAGGTCGAGTCACAGTGTACTCACCTAATTGTGATTACAGAGGTCGAGTCACAGTGTACTCACCTAATTGTGATTACAGAGGTCGAGTCACATTGTATTCACCTATTTGTGGTTGCAGGGGTCGAGACTCAGCTCCTGGCTCCGCCTCTTCACTGATCGCTACTAGGTCCTCTCTCTCCCTGCTCCATGAGTTTTATCAAACCTCATCTTAAAACTATGTATGGTTCCTGCCTCCACTACGTCACTTTCTACACTATTCCACTTCCTGACAACTCTATGACTGAAGAAATACTTCCTAACAACTCTTTGACTCATCTGAATCTTCAACTTCCAATTGTGATCCCTTGTTTCTGTGTCCCCTCTCTGGAACATTCTGTCTTTGTCCACCTTGTCAATTCCTTGCAGTATTTTATATGTCGTTATCATATCTCCCATGACCTCCTGTCCTCCAGTGTCGTCAGGCTGATTTCCCTTAACCTTTCTTCGTAGGAAAATCCCCTTAGCTCCGGGACTAGCCTTGTTGCAAACCTTTGCACTTTCTCTAATTTCTTGACGTGCTTGACCAGGTGATGGTTCCAAACTGGTGCTGCATACTCCAGTATGGGCCTGACGTACACGGTGTACACTGTACAGTGTCTTAAACGATTCCTTACTGAGGTATCAAAAAACTATTCTTAAGTTTGCCAGGCGCCCATATGCTGCAGCAGTTATCTGGTTGATACATGTGTGTGTGTGTGTGTGTGTACTCACCTAGTTGTGGTTGCAGGGGTCGATCCATAGCTCCTGGCTCCGCCTCTTCACTGGCCGCTACTGGGTCACTCTCCTTCTTGTCTTCTTGAAGCTATGAATGGATCCTGCCTCCACTACATCACTTCCCAAACTATTCCACTTCCTGACTACTCTGTGACTGAAGAAATACTTCCTAACATCCCTGTGATTCATCTGAGTTTTTAACTTCCAACTGTGACCCCTTGTTGCTGTGTCCCATCTCTGGAACATTCTGTCTCTGTCCACCTTGTCAATTCCTCTCAGTATTTTATATGTCGTTATCATGTCCTCCCCTATCTCTCCTGTCCTCCAGTGTCGTCAGGTCGATTTTCCTTAACCTCTCCTCGTAGGACATACCCCTTAGCTCCGGGACTAGTCTTGTTGCAAACATTTGCACTTTCTATAGTTTCTTTATGTGCTTGGCTAGATGTGGGTTCCAAACTGGTGCTGCATACTCCAGTATGGGCCTAACGTACACAGTGTACAGGGTCCTGAACGATTCTTTATTAAGATGTCGAAATGCTGTTCTTAGGTTTGCTAGGCGCCCGTATGCTGCAGCAGTTATTTGGTTGATGTGCGCCTCAGGAGATGTGCCTGGTGTTATACTCACCCCAAGATCTTTTTTCTTGAGTGAGGTTTGTAGTCTCTGGCCCCCTAGACTGTACTCCGTCTGCGGTCTTCTTTTCCCTTCCCCAATCTTCATGACTTTGCACTTGGTGGGGTTGAACTCCAGGAGCCAATTTCTGGACCAGTCCTGCAGCCTGTCTAGATCCCTTTGTAGTTCTGCCTGGTCCTCATCCGATTGAATTCTTCTCATCAACTTCACATCATCTGCAAACAGGGATACTTCGGAGGCTATTCCTTCCGTCATGTCGTTCACAAATACTAGAAACAACACCGGTCCTAGGATTGACCCCTGTGGAATCCCACTCGTCACAGGCGCCCACTCTGACACCTCGCCACGAACCATGACTCGCTGCTCTCTTCCTGACAGGTATTCCCTGATCCATTGGACTGCCTTCCCTGTTATCCCTGCCTGGTCCTCCAGCTTTTGCACTAATCTCTTGTGTGGAACTGTGTCAAACGCCTTCTTACAGTCCAAGAAAATGCAATCTACCCACCCCTCTCTCTCTCTTGTCTTACTGCTGACACCCTGTCATAGAACTCCAGTTAGTTTGTGACACAGGATTTCCCGTCCCTGAAACCGTGTTGGCTGTCGTTGATAAGCTCATTCCTTTCTAGGTACTCCACCACTCTTCTCCTGATAATATTCTCCATGACTTTGCATACTATTCATGTCAGTGACACTGGTCTGTAGTTTAGTGCTTCATGTCTGTCTCCTTTTTTTTAAAAATTGGGACTACATACCTCAGGTAGTCTCCCTGTTTTGATAGATGTGTTGAATATTGTTGTTAGGGGTACACACACCGCCTCAGTTCCCTCTCTCAGGACCCATGGAGAGATGTGATCCGGCCCCGTCGCCTTTGAGGTATCTAGCACGCTCAGCAGCCTCTTCACCTCTTCCTCGGTTGCATGTATTGTGTCCAACTCTTGGTGGTGTACCCCACCTCTCTGTCTTTCTGGAGTCCCTTCATTCTCCTCGGTGAACACTCCTTTGAATCTCATGTTGAGTTCCTCACACACTTCGCGGTCATTTCTTGTGATCTCTCGTCCTTCTTTCCTTAGCCTGATCACCTGGTCCTTGACTGTTGTTCTCCTCCTGATGTGGCTGTACAACAGCTTCGGGTCAGATTTGGCTTTCCCTGCTATGTCATTCTCGTACTGTGGTTGGTCCTCCCTTCTTACCTGTGCATATTCATTCCTGGCTCTACGACTGCTCTCCTTATTTTCTGGGTCCTTTGCCTTCTATACTTCTTCCATTCAATAGCACACTTGGTTTTGGCCTCCCTACACCTTTGGGTGAACCACGGGCTCATCCTGGCTTTTCATTGGTTCTGTTACCCTTGGGTACAAACCTCTCCTCAGCTTCCTTGCATATTGTTGTCACATATTCCATCATCTCGTTTACTGATATCCCATCCAGTTCTCTGTCCCACTGAACCCCGTTTAGGAAGTTCTTCATGCCCGTGTAGTCCCCTTTCTTGTAGTTTGGCTTCATTCTTCTGGCCCTATCTGCTTCCCCCTCCACTTGTAACTCTTCTGTGTAATCGAAGCTTAAAACCACATGATCACTGGCCCCAAGGGGTCTTTCATATGTGATGTCCTCAATATCTGCACTACTCAAGGTGAATACTAGGTCCAGTCTCGCTGGTTCATCCTCTCCTCTCTCTCTCTGGTAGTGTTCCTTACGTGTTGGTACATGAAGTTTTCCAGTACCACCTCCATCATCTTAGCCCTCCACGTTTCTTGGCCCCCATGTGGCTCCAAGTTCTCCCAATCGATTTCCTTGTGGTTGAAGTCACCCATGATCAGTAGCTTTGCCCTGCTCGCATGATATCTTCTGGCCACTTCAGGCAGTGTGTCAACCATCGCTCTATTACTGCTGTTCTGTGGTGGGTTATACATCACTGCAATTACCACATTGGGACCTCCAGACTGAAGCGTTCCTACTATGTAATCTCTTGCTTCCCCTCTGTCTCCTCTCTCCAGCTCATCAAAATCCCATCGGTTTTTGATCAGTGCCACTCCTCCACCCCCTCTGTTCCCTCTGTCTTTCCTCAGGAACTGATATCCCATTGGAAAGATGGCATCTGTTATCATACCTGTGAGCTTGGTTTCTGTGAGAGCTATTATGCCCGGTGATGCCTCTTTGACTCTTTCGTGCCATTCCTCCCACTTATTTGTTATTCCATCAGCGTTGGTGTACCATACCTTCAGTTTCCTCTCCAACACTGTGTTTTGGGGGTCTGTGAGGGTGGGGAACCTGGCGGTGTGTGTGTGTGAGTGTTGTTGCTGTGTCTATGGTGTGGTAAGAGACCTCGTAATCAGTCTGTCTCTCCTTCACATGAATTTCAGTATACTTTGCTTGTTACTGAAACAACTAATAAGTCTCTCTAACATTTTACAAACATCATTATCATTACATAAGTGTGTCTACGGAGTAAAGAGTTAACATGGATACTCAGATCAGAATTCCAGAGCTCACTCAAGTTAGCAATTAAACTGAGAGAGTATTAAGAGTTAGTCGAGTGTCGTAGAGTTACCAAATTTATCTCTAATTATCTAAAGAGGAATGATATTCTTTCCCTGGTTAGATGTTTATGTACACTGTGAAGAGAATCTCCCCCGTCCCACACAAGACACTTTGTTACCTGATTCGCTGCCCAGCCTTTGCGGAGTGCGGGTGTGCTTGTTTCTGGTCCCTAGCGGTGGAGTTGAGAACTGGTAGTTTTCATCAACATGGTGGAGCGCTACAGACGACGTGTCAATACTGTCTGTATTGAAGTGTTGCAGGGCGCGATTTACCCAAGCAACGCAGATGTTCTCCTCCCAGCTATTTTGAGGGATTCTTTAGGGATATCCATTGAAGAATTATTTGGGATATCTCTCAACGGTTCGTCGAGGATTTTTGTCAAGTTTGCAGTGGCCAGCGCATATGAGCGAGTGGTTGACACGTATCAGGAGAAGAGGATTGTCGTCAACACGGGATTAGAGGTACGGCTTCGAGATGTGTCACGGTACTACACTTATATACGAGTCCGAAACGTGCCGTTCGAAGCGTTGGAGTTTGATGTGCAAAACGTCTTCAGTCAATTTGGTGACGCCCATGCAGCCCCGGGGGGCCCGGGGGGGCCCGGGGACTTATGCCGGGCTGCAAAAAAGGTTCTTTTTTTTGAAAATGGGGCTCAACTCGGAAACCTTCATAGTCGATGGAGGAGTTCAACAAGTCTATGTGACTCCCGGGGCCCAAGTTCAAACGTGTCGCCTGTGTGGTTACCTGGACATGTGGGGGCATGGATCTGGGATGGGCCACAGAACATAGTGCTGATGGTAGAGGAAGGATGAATTTGGTCGTGGATGCTATGGATGACCCCACGGGGAAATATGAGCTGGGCCAAGTGGACAATGGGGTGACATTTTGTGGGAGGATAGCGGTACTAACGTTGCCCAAGGTGACAGGATGGGAACAGCGGAACGGAGAAATGGCTCTGCCGGGTGTAACTTGGTTTTTCTGGCCCTTTGAATTTTCCACTGTTGTTGGACAGTCCTTGTGTGAGGACCAGCAGGGTGTGGGGATTTAGGCCAGATGAGGAGGACAAGTGAACGAGTGTGATGGGGTCTCGGAGTGGGCCCTTCAGGAGGGTTGGGGTGTGAAGTCCCGGGGAGGGGATTGTGAGCATAGGCTAGGGACTCCAGGAAAAGGCCTAGTGGTCTATTGGGATTTAACACCTGGGCAACGGTGTGAAAGAACCGGGGTGGAGGGGCAAGGGGGGGGGAGTGTCAAGGGTAGGGGAGAGGGAAAGGAAAGGGGTAAACGGGAAGTATGGGGGTTTAGGAAAGGAAGAGCTTAAAAAAGGAAAGTCGGAGTGACGGGGGAAGTTAAAAAAAAGAAAAGCCCCTGCTTTTTTTCAGGTGTTTAACATGAATGAAATGGCCCCCGGCGGGGGGTAAAAGAAAATAGGTAAGGGGTGACATTAAGACGTTTAAAGGGGTTTTTGTATTTGCAAGGCATATATGGATGGGAGAATTTGAGTTAAGTGGATTTACAGTTTATGCGGGTAGTGCGGGATTTAAAAGGGGGGTGGCTATGGTTACGTGTGCCCATCCCTTTCGGTTTTTGGCTTGGGAAGGGGGAGTGGGAGGGTGGTAAGGGTTGAGGGTTTTGGGGGAATGTCGGGGTGTTATAATTGGATTTTAAAACCGGCTATAAGTTGTGAAAACAAAGGGAAAGAATTTGTGAAAAGTTGATATTTTTCTTACGTGGGTTGCCGGTTGTGACTATTTCCAGGTTTGGGGGTTGTGTTTAAAAAGGGGGGAACCGAGGGGGGGGGGTGTGAGTTGGGGTTTTGCGTGATTTTTTGGGGTGCGGGGGGTCAGGATGTGGTGGGGGCGGTGGGTGGCATATAGAAAACGTTCAACTAGGGGCTATGTAAGACTCGATCTGGATGTGTCGGGGATGTTATAGGGGAAAGGGCGGGATTGCGTTGATTTTGGGGTTTTTCCCGAAAT